>CM035145.1:112264692-112527192 GCA_020205605.1 Panax ginseng
AGGAGTTTTTTTACATGGAATTGGATTCCATAATTAATTAAAATAAAGGAGTTTATTTTGATTAAAGATTTTGATTAAAATAAAATAGTTTATTTTATTCAAAATTGGATAAATTAAAATAAAATAGTTTTATTTTGATTTAAATTTGGATTAAAATAAAGGAGTTTATTTTGATTCAAAATTAGATTTTATACTAACTAAATTTTCCCATTAAATGATATCAATATATATATTGAATGTTTATTATTCATGAGATGAATGCTATTTATTAATGCATATGGTGATGTGTATGATAATAAATGGGATTGATTATGGACTATTGACCAATGCGATTGTATTTTATTTTAGTTGGATGCATGAATGTATGAGTTTTATTAAATGGGGTTCTGCACAGACTTCGCCTTCTCTAATTTTTTCTTAATGTAAATTCTATCTCCTCCTATGTACTTCCCTCGATCACGATCAAGGTTTCTATTTATTTTAAAATAGTTTTGTAATATGAATAGTTAGAATTAATTTTGAAGAATTAGAGATCAAGGGGCAAGGAGCACTTGAAGACCCGTTTGTAATGGAGCCCGGAATTAAATGTAATAGTTATATTTAAATATTAATTCTTGCACCCCTAGGTTTGACCTTTTGGTTCACTTGGTGGCTCTAGTAAACCAAACTAGAATAAAGTCCGTAATCAATTCGGGTAGAATATAGTATTCTATATGTGCATGTTTATACAATATATATTATATATTATGCAAACATGCTTCGCATGTTTATTAATATGACGCGTATTTTATATATATATGTGCATGCGCGCTAAACAAGATGAGACAAATTAATAACAAAACCCCTCAATTTTTTTTTATTAAGTCCTAAGCGTTCAAAGATATTTGGAATATCGAACTTCGCCTTCTAGCATGATAAAATTAATAGAGTATTAAATATTTAATATGAGTTTGTTGTGTCACCACAAGGCAAGTATTAAGCATTTAAGATGTTAATTTATCACATTTGATGCTTATAAAGAAAATTGAACAGTATTGTTTTGTTGTGTCACCACAAGGCCAATATTTTTCTTTTTTGAATATATGGAGTGCTAGGTTGGACTTAACTTGGATAATTTTGATTCGGATGTGCCACCACTTGATCAAAATAATATAAGAGGCAAAATACAAGGAGTTGCATAGTTGATGTAATTGACAAGAGTTGTCTACCTATTTATTTATATATAGTTTGTTGTGTCACCACAAGGCTATATACATTTGAAATGGGATCCTTATTCTCACTAGCATATCTTTAATTAGATATTGCCGAACTATATATATTGAGGGTAATATAGTTTGAAGAAAATAGTGGGAGATACCAATTTAAAACAAGACCTAAATTATTTTGGTAATTAATAAAAGAATGTATGCTAAAATGTTGTTAATTACAAATTCATTCATAGATAGAATTTTACAATGTCTAAAATTACTATCACTGCGTAGCATATTAGATGCTAAATTAACCGGACCGAATTAAATGGATTGGTTAAGAAAATTGAGAATAGTTCTCAATGCTGAAAAGTTATCTTATGTCCTTAATACGCCTATCCCTGCAATGGTTGCAGATAATGCCTCTGAGGAAGAGATTTCTACTTTTAGAAAGTGACAAGATGATGCACAATTGGCTGAATACATCATGCTCGCATCCATGAGTAACGAGCTTCAGCGTCAACATGAAACTATGGATGCTCCTACTATATTTCTACACATCAAGTAGTTGATGGTGAGAAAAGTAGGACTGATAGATATCAGATATCTAAGGAGCTCTTCCGATCTAGAATGACCGATGACACTACAGTATAGATAAAAGTCCTTACCATAATCAATTTGATTGATCAATTAGGACAGCAGGTTTTATTATGGATGGATAGTTGAGCCAAGATTTGATCTTGCACTCACTCTCGGACTCCTTTCACAATTGTTGTGAATTTTTCAAATGAACAAGCTAGATATCAGCCTCGCTGATTTGCATAACATGTTAAAAAATATTGAGAGTCACTTTCCAACCAAGAAAGACCAAGTCTTACTGGTAGGGGCCAAAGGATCTTCTAAAAGAAGAATGATTCTAAGAAGGTAAATATAAAAGGCAAAAATAAAGGATAATAAGAAATAAACTCATACGGATAGCAAAGGATTTTGCTTCCATTGCAATAAGCTTGGACACTGGAAAGAAACTGCAAGAAGCATTTTGCAGAGGCTAACCAGAAGAAGCTTAGTGATGTTTCGATTACAAATACAAATTTGTTCATGATTTAAAATAAATTTTTCTTTAAGTCAAGGTTCTACTTGGGTATTGGATACCGACTTTGGTTATCATAAATATAGATTTATGAAAGGACCAAACAGAAGTAGAAAGCTAAACAAATATAAGTAATCCTATGTGTGAGAAATGTAGCAAAGGTTGCCACATTAGCCATAGAAACTTATAGTTTAGCAATGCCTACGGGCAAATCTATTAAATCAATAAGTTGTTATTGTATTCCAGTTCTTGTTAGAAACATTATTTCTATTTTATTGTTGGACAATGAAATCTTTGGTATTATAATTAAGAACAATTGTTGTTCTATTTACAATAATAATGTTTTGTATAGAATTGAAATATTACTTAATGGATTTTGTATACTTGACTTACGTGAAAATATATTTTGCAAATTGAACAAACTAGTATAAGAAAAGAAGATGATCATTCAAAGAGTTGAATGTGTGTATTTGCTGAAATACAAGTGTGAATTATTTGAAAGGTTCAAAGAATTCAGAAGTGAAACAAATTGACAAAGTATTAAGATTCTTTGATTAGATCAAGGAATAAATACTTGTGCAATAAGTTTCTAGATCATCTCAAATGGTTTTCTCATAATGTACGCCTCCTGATACGCAATAATTGATTGATGTATCTGAAAGGAAAAATCGTACCTTGTTGGACATGGTGCGGTCCATAATGATTTTACCGACATTCCAGTATCCTTCTAGGATAATGTCCTAGAAATGGCTGCATATTTACGAAAACGGTAACCTCAAAATCCGGCCACAAGAGTCCATAAAAGTTATGGACATGAAGGATTCCTAATTTTAAGTAAGTTAAAATAGGGGTTTGTCTAGCTTATGTGAAAAAGTTTCAAAGGATAAACTTGGGATAAGATTTGACAAGTGTCAATTTGTGGGACATCTTAAAGTAAGTTTAGGGTATATGTTCTATAATCCTACTTAGCAAAAGGTGTTTGTTGTGAAACACGTTGCCTTCTAAGATAAAGGTGTTTATCATTGAAGGGGCTAGTGGGAGGATAATAGATCTTGAAGAGTTCAAAAACCACAAATCACTATAAGTCAAATAAGAGGAACCTGTAGATAGACCTATTCTGCCACAACTGAATCGTAAATCTGGAACAGTACCAAAGATACCTAGGAGGTATGGATTCATTATAGATGATGATGATGAGGTACACATCATAGAAGATGATGACCCATTTACATACGATGAGGTAAAAGTTGTAGACACTTAGAGAAATAGATTGAAGCAAACTTCTCAAATATGGAACATTCGTTTTGATGAGACAATCAAAAGAGTTTGATTTTATCAAAAACAAGAATGAACCTAGTGTGTACAAAAGGGTCAGTGGGAGCGTCGTGATATTCCTAGTATTATATGTTGATATACTACGGATACGGAATAACATACCAATGCTACAATCAGTAAAGATAAAGTTGTCTAAACATTCCTCCATGAATGATTTGGGAATAGTATCTTAATTGGGGATACAAATCTATATAGATAGATTTAAAAGGATGCTCGGCTTAACCCAAGGAACGTATATTCATTTGATGCTAAAGTCGTTTAGCATGGCAAACTCCAAGAGATGTCTCATGTTGATGAGCCATGGAGTGAATATCTCTTAATAGTCCCCAAAGACTCCAAAAAGAGAGATCGCATGAGTAACTATCATGTTTGCAATGAAATATACGAGACCTGATGTTGATCAGTCATATTCTGGAGAAGATCACTGTAAGACAGTGAAAAACATCTTAAAGTACTTTACTGGCACTAAGGATGTGATCATATTTTTGTTGGGTCTAAATTAAAACAAGAGGGCTTAACAGACTCAAGTTTTTTAGACAGACCAAGATGACAGAAAATCCACTTTAAGGTAAAGGGTTACCTTGAACAGTGGTGCAGTGAATTGGAAAGGTTCCAAATAGCAAAGAGTTGCTGGTTTAGTGATAAAGACAAAGTAAGTAGCTATAAATGAAGCTGCAAGTTAATTGTTTGGATAAAAGTTCATTATAGAACTAGGAATAGTTCCTAAGTCTCATCTTGGATCTAAACATGTGTTGTGGCACTTTCATTTGATTATAGAATCATTGAAAGATGGGAAATCACTATAGAGATAGTGAACTCTCAAGAACAACATTACATATCCATTAACTAGAGCTTATCCAACAGTAGGATAATCGTCACTTAGAGAAGAAGAGTATGAGATACCATGGCGATTGGCTTTAGTGCAAGTGGGAGATTGAAAGTAGTATGCACACAAGCCAATCATGTTTGATGATAAAGCATATACTTTGTAACAATCTTATTCATTTATTAATAAAAAGTATTAATTTATTAAAGGCTTTTAATTATCTACATGATGCTATTTTATAATATGTGATAAACCCATAGTTTTAAGAAATGCTTTTAGAATAATGATGATGATCATTCTAATGAGATCTAAATTCTTAGAAAGCTTAAAACTAAAATAGTTCCCAATTGCTGGATTACTAAATTGGGGATTAGTGAATCAAGATAGATTGGTACATACGTTGCTTGCTCATTGGATGAGGATGATTGATCTCATGATCATTTGTGTGGAGACACTAAAGCAAGTATGTAGGTGCTTATTAGAGAATAAGTTCACTGAATGTGGCTCGCTAAGGAATACCTAATGGAGTTTTACTTGCCTGTCAATAGGAATTCTTGTAGTGATAGTAGTACAAGTGATCCTTGGACTTGTGATCATCATAGTATCTTGTGTATGATGAGTTATACTTTGACTTATTCCTTAAGACCCTTAGGGTATATCAAAGGGTATTCTTGGGTATAATAAGTTGTATATGGAGATAATGTATGATCAATAAAGAATCTACCACTTCTAGTAAAAGAAGAGAAATGTCCTATATGATTCGATAAATGACAACCCAGTAGTCCTTGGCCAAAGCAAAATGAAATTAGAAAGGAGTTTCTAATTTGCATTATTTGGAGTTGTGCATTTAAGAGTCGAAATACATATAATTAAATAAAATAAGACTTGACAGTAATTCCATGTCTTATATTTAATTGGGACATTGTATGGTGGAAGGATTGAATTGTATGGTAACTATTTACTCAAAGGATCTTTTATGATTAATGTTGAAATCTATATTATCTGGAAAGTCGTTGATCGCTAGGGAGGCTTATCCCTATTGTAGAATAAATATTATTTATTTAAATAAATTATTAGTTTAATTTATTTATTTAAATAAGATTAGAATTGTTCTAATTGATTTATTCACAACCTATTTAATATGGAGAATCTAAAGGGTCACACCATAAAAGGAAGAATAATTATTTAAGAAGTTAATGGCATAATCGTAATAATAAGTTAAATATATTTAATTTAATATATGGTGATAGAATAAATTAAATAGCTTAATATTTATTATTTAATATTTTAGAAATATTAAATATAAATTAATAAGAGAAGTCATATTATTATTATTAATATTATTATTATTTATTTCCTAAAGGAGTTTGGGAATTAATTAATAAAAGTACTCTCATTTATTCCTAACAAGATTAGGAGACTAATTAATTAAAAGTTTAATTAATTATCCCTAATAAGATTAGGGAGCTTAATTAATTAAAAGAATTTAATTAATTAAAATAAAATCCAATTCCTTAATTGTTAAGGAGGGTTGCCCACATTTATAAATAAGAGGAGTCTTATTATGGGTGGAGGAGTTGTTGACTTTAACAACATACGTTATTCCAATTGTTGGAGAGTACACTCCTTTTCTATGAGTGATAGAAAAACTAGGGTTTTGCCAAATACCCATCTTCTTGAATCCTTCTCCTTCCTTGGTGGATCACCTCTAGAGGCCAAACACTTGGGTGGCTAACGTTAATCAAAGAAAGGAACCAAACCCGGTGAATTCAAGTTGAACGCGAAAAGGATTAGAGGTGAACTTGTACCTGAGGAAGCTCGAATCTTCAAGGGTATGTTTCTTATTCTTTATCTTTTCGTTTAATTAATAATTGTGCATAAAGGATGATCCGGGTATATGGTTTGTAAAATTTTTAAACTCTATTTTTACACGTTTCCGCTTATTAATGCAATTTGATTGCGCTCATGAATATTACATACCTAACATATACATTTATTGCAGCTATGAATGAGAAGGTAGATAAATCTACAACTATCAAAGGAAAGGAAAAAAGGTACAAGTAATGAAAACTTGTAATTTTGTTTTATCATTGATGATAGACTTTTAATAATGATGTGATGTAATACTTT
This sequence comes from Panax ginseng, assembly GCA_020205605.1. Lineage (NCBI taxonomy): Eukaryota > Viridiplantae > Streptophyta > Magnoliopsida > Apiales > Araliaceae > Panax > Panax ginseng. The sequence goes on from CM035145.1 coordinate 112,271,261, forward strand.
TATTTCCGCACTTGAATGATTCTATTAAAGGTTAGAGAACCTGGGAGATAATGTTTTTATTAATTTGATCCTGTATGGGCATGTTTTATTATTCAATTTATTATAATTGGGTAGTTAGATATGAATGTTTTGATTAAGTGAACACCAAATCTTGAGGTAATGAAGTACAGGGATTTGGGGGTGTCACAAACTCTGTCATCTACCATCCAAAGATGAATGGTGCTGTTGAAGTGGCTAACAAAAACATCAAGAAGATCATGCAAAAGATGTCCGCCAATCACAAGGAATGGCCTAACTTATTGCCTCTTACTCTGTTAGCCTACAGAACCTCAATGCGCACTTCCATTGGGGCAACCCCCTACGCATTAACCTATGGGATGGAAGTAGTGCTCCCCATAGAAGTTGAAATGGAATCCCTTAGAGTGTTAATAGACGCTCATCTAGAGGAAGACCAATGGGTACAAGACAGGTATCACCAATTATCTCTAATAGACGAAAGGCGAACCGCGACTATCTTCCATGGTCAGTTATATCAACAAAGGATCGCCAGATCCTACAACAAAAAATTCCGGCTACGGCAGTTTAGACAACATGACTTGGTTTTGAAGAAGATCCTTGACAACCAAGATCAATCTAAGGGGAAATTTGCTCCTAACTGGGAAGGCCCATTTGTTGTCAAGGAAGTATTAACAAGAGGCGCTCTCAGATTGCAAGAAATGGACGACGATGAATTTCCATAACTCATCACCTCGGACGCCGTGAAACGGTACTATATCTGAAGTGACCATCAAGCAAACATCCTGGTGTTGGATCATCAGATCACCAGTCATTCCGGTTCTTTAACCCTTTACCATATACAACTCTTCCACATTCTGCCCCTCAAGGAAGACATACTTTTCAAGTCAGTAGCCTGGCTTCTCTGCGTTCCTACGACTTAGGTCATCCGACTACGGATTGAACCTCTCGAATCTACAGTTTGGCTACCCATATATGGGATCAAAATTCTCATACCTGCAGTTTATCCTCAAACTAGGATTAAAGTTTCTCCTCCCCGCAATCTGACCTGCACATGGGATTACACTTTTCACCTCGCCTTGAGGGGCGAACTATGCCGACCTGATATCCTCTTCAATAGGAGTACGTAGGAAACCATGTTACATGGCCCGGTCGCAATAAAACAAAAACAACAAAAACATTTCTACCCCCTTCTCCTTACAAAAACAAAAACAACAAAACATTCCTACACCCTTTTCTGCCACATACAACGTTGAACCTCTTACACCAAATTCGAACTACGCAGACCTGATCTCCTCTTCAATAGGAGTACATAGGCAGCCATTCATGGTTTGGTCTCATCCCCTACCAAAACACAAACCATTGACAATTGGTATTGGGATCATCTTTTAATCCACTACATTTTATTGGCTTCAGACCAAAGGGATGGAATTACCTGAACTCCTCCCAAATAGGAGATTCGGCGACCATCTAAGTTGCGGTCATACCTTGAAGAGCAACACCAATCTATAAGAGATGGAATTAACTAGGCTTCTCCTTGATAGAAGTACTGGTGACCATCTGTGGTGCGGTCAATCTTAGAGAGGAAAGCCACATTCCTCTCCATATTTCCATACAGAAACCAGTTCCAAGACACCAAAGATGGTAGGGATACACATAGATCAATGATCCATTCTGAACTATCTAGAGACATCTCAATGTCCATCCATCTAGGAGGAATTCAGAATACATCAGGATCACAAGCCCTGAAGCAGTAGACAAAATATCAAGCAAATAGCAAAACATATCTAAAAGGGAAGTGATCGAAAATATATTTCCCTGCCATATATAATGCTGTTTGATATACACAATGTAAACTGTACATGACAAAATGGCTAAGCTAGTCTGTGCAGGAAAATCCAAGCCCATCTACAAGTCAGGGTATATGCGAGCTAACAAGCCCAACATGGCGTCCCTCTCAGAAGAAGGATACAAAGTTGTGGTCTCCTGTACGAGGGTATCCACACGACCAAATAGATCTGCAGCCATCTGTATGGTGATCATATGCTAATCAATATAAGTGCTTATCTCTGCAATCATGCCAGTGGTAAGGGACCTCACTGCAGTACAATCTGTGACGGCTACATCCCGGGCAGATATGGCACTATCCCGCTCAACTATCACTGCATCTCTGGTTGATCTAGCCTCATCCCGCTCGACAACAGTGATGTCTCTGCGAGCTAATTCCTCGTCTCTCTCTAATAGAGCTACGTCTCTCCTATCAAGGGAAGTCAACATCGAGGCTCTAGCCTGGTCTCTCTCGAAGCTCATTCGATGAAGACTCGTCAATCGTGTCTTAGAATATCGATAACGATAGTCTTTCGGTAATGGGAGAATCTAGAGGAAATGCTGGCAACCCAGCAACTAGCTCCTCCTCGATGTAGGAATCAATGTCCTCCATAGGCTCTACATCGTCTGAATCACTACTCGGTAATGTGGATACTACCGCAGCCGATGCAGTCTCTATCTCCATCCATGCAGAATACTCTGCAGAACAACCTGGATGGCTCACAGAAAAAGCAGCTATCTCACGCTAATCCCAATAAGCATACACACGTGATCGGTCCTCTACTGAAAGGTAGCGAGAAGCAGAACGAAGACCTAACGCCCCCTCGAAAGGATGAAGGTCTTGAAATTGGTCAAACTGCGACATCACGGCCAGCGGGTGGTAGGTAGTCATGCCCCTCAAACCAGCCAGAGGGAGATAGTCCATGCCCGGAGCATGAGTAATAAAGCTGTAAGGTGAGCTAAGCCCCGAGCACGGCAATATGCTGAACGAATCCTTGATATCCGCTAAGAACATAGACCAATCCAAAGCGTCTGTACACTCCGATGGCTGAAAGAAGTATGACATGGCTATGTCATGGGTGAAACGATACCCATGCCATCTAAAGGTGCCAATCGGTCTCAAATGTGACATAAACCACACGTATAGCATGATCGAGCAGCCCGTGAACACTCCTGTCGGATAAGTGCAGCAATATGTAGCTAACCTCAGAGTCTCTGCTATAATCATCGGTATAATGGTACGACCCTCCCTGAGAGCTCTCACTGCTATGATAACTCCAATGTCTATCTCATCCATGTAACGTGGCATATAGACATACGACAGCACGCACAATAGCAGTACATCAATCCTGACTAGACGCCAATGATCCTCCGGTGTGGTGAAATCCCCGGAATGTCATGTATAACTATCCTCAGAGCCAAATCTGTCAAACAAAAAACGCTGGGATATAACAGGCTCGATGTAAGCTCATCCTGCACCACCCTGCGCCTCAATCCAGTGAGGGTCATGAACCGTCGACTCATGTCCCCCAAAGCCATATGTACGCAAGGTCTGTCCAGCGACATCATCATCAACCGTGCATACTCCTCCAAAGTGGGAGTCAACTCATGGGTCCCAAATCAGAAAACCTGCCTCTCCGATACCCAGTGCTCCAGCATGCCATCCACAAATCCTGTGGGAACCTGAAACATCAACAGGGTCATAGTATGCTGCAACAAATGATCTACGCTCACCCTATCTGATGGTGACATGCTATCATACCACGATCACATACCCGATGCCACTAATGATGGTGGGGTATGATCAATACGGCTAACTGTCGAAGAAGACATCTGTATGGGCCGTGTCATAAGACCATCCAGGGGTGAATGCTGAATATCTCTGGACATACATATATATGCATAACATGATACATGCATTGCAGATAATAGATGGCAATATGATATAGGGAATGAAAAAACTGTGCATACATTCCTAGGTATATCAACATCTAATACATCATATCTGTATAGGTACAAATACAGGGAAATGGGGCACATACGCCCTACAACTAAAAGAGGCCTATCAACAGATATAACGAGAATACACATCAGAAGAAGACAATGGTGTCAATGTCTACATCATCAATCATGTCCACCTGATGTAACTCCTCCTGAGTAACTGGATCTCTATCAACAAGGATGTCAGGCCTATATAGAGGAGGATCTGCGCCGGCAAAACCGAATGGGTCGTCTGAGGGGCCAGCACCTGAGCTGGAAGGATCAAACGAATCTGCCTCTGCTGGATCTCTGTCCAAATGCCGGATAAAAAAATGTGCCTGGTCTAGTCACCGGGTCAAACTATCAATCTGTGCCACATGAGTTGAATCTCGGACACAGGCTATCCAATCCGTCATCATCACGGATCTTGGAACTATATCCCCCATGAAATGAGTGGCACGGTACTGGGCTCCAATAGTATGAGGGAACTACTAACGCTGGAATATCTCCTGAGTGTAAGGACCCTCTGATAATTCAAAGTCGTCAACCCCCAACAATGGGATATCAGTGATGGGTGACTGCGATAGAGGCCAATGATGCCTGGCAGGAGGCAAGATCGACTTACGAATCTCCCCTGTGGTGCTCCTAATAACACGCTCTCCTAAATAGAGCTCCCATCCTCCATCTGTAAATAGAGGAACTCTCTGGGTGGAGATCACATACTCGACGCCAGTCGGGTACCCATCCTCAAAACCAATGGCCAAATGTTCCCCGGAATAGGGAATCCATGTGATGATATCAGCTGTCAACAACTCCAGCTGCAGGCGACAATGAGTGAAACCCTCAGCTACAGGGACCTCCGCCAAAATGGAATGATGCCATCGTCATCCTCGTGGATAGGTATCTAAACCTAATACACTTATAGGACGCAAGCATGAGAGCCTCTCGTAGGCCCAAAACTGCCAACACAATGGCAAAACATCTGTGGTTAAAGAAGGTGTACCCGCGGCACCCTTATATGGGCCCCACCCCTCCAGCTCGATACAATTCGAGTTGCAAAGGAGTTCTCACAGACTAGAAAGGTCAAATCGAGAATAAAAACGCTACGCGATTGAGCAAAATAGCCTGCAATCCTGGTCTTCTCAGATGGAACTTTGAGTCTGTACATCACTCATTGGTAGTCACCCAAACACGAGGTATACCATGCCAGTGATCTCTTTTGTTACAAATCACATTCGGAAATACCTTGTATAGGTCCAATGCCGCCAATTCTAGGTCATTATCCTAAAGATCAACGTGGATCCCCGACGGGGGTTACAACGTGGATCCCCGACGGGGGTTACAACGTGGAACCCTGGCCATATTCATCCATTGACACACACGTCAACGAAGGTCAAGGAGCCTTGACATTATTTCAACCGATGGCAAGTAAACCCATCAAAGCATCGAAAGCTGTTCGATGATTGCGTACGTTAGTATTTATAAGTCCCTAGTGGATCCCTAGCGGGGGTCACAACGCAATGTTCCGTTGATTCACACGTCGGCGAAGGTCAAGCAACCTTGACAATATGCTCATAGAGTATCAGCCGTTGGTTCACACGTCAACGAAGGTCAAGCAGCCTTGACAGTCTACCCCATAGGGTTTTCATCCGTTGATTCACACGTCGGTGAAGTACAAATCAACGAAGGTCAGACAATTCTGACAGCATTTGCTGTTGGCTGTAAATCCAACAGAATCTTGACATATCCTAGCGATACAAACCAGGAAAGGTCAACATCCTCAAGGAAGATTGATGATGGAATATGTTATACACATCCTCAAACTGACAAAGCTTTATCCCCACAGATCTCTTACACATAAGAGGTACCTCTTCGGAATTAAGTTTATATCAAGGATCCAAGACTTTGGTGATAACTCCAACATCAACATCCTAACAGATTCGGATCACACGTCAGATCAGGTCATATTTGCCAATCCTCGGTAAACATTACAAGGATTCAGCAATCATCCCCAGCATGTTGGGCAACAACCCCGCACACATGCATCATACATTTGCATAATGTTGTTACATATAGTATCATATTTGTCTTATGGAATTTCAAGTGTCTAGGATTCTTTATCCTACCCATGCATTGCATTGCATGAGTATGATAAAGAGGGGCATCTGTAGACACTCGAAATTTTCTGCACACCTGTCATTAATATTGCAGGAGGACAGATTCGTCTTTCAAGAGAGAACCCTGGAAGATAGTTCATATCCATTCCGGATACTACCGAAAGTTCAGCATCAACCCCAGAACACACACTGGGAGTAACAATTCCAACCACAGAGATAACCCCGAAGCATGCAGATCCAATATTGGAACACACACCGGAGAAGACCGATTAATCTCGGGGATAACCCCGAGGTATCTAGTCTCAGTCCTAATCATGGGAATAACTACCAACCTTGGTGATCACCCCAAGGAATGTAGTTCCAGTGATAACCCCGGAAATGCTTGTTTCAAATGCAATCAGCTTCAATCTCGGCGCTCACAATGAGATACCCAATATCAACCCAGAAATAACACCGGGAGGACAGGCACACCTCAGAGTTGACACTGAGGAGCTTCAACACTTGCAGCAGTCCAATCTCAGCAATAACCCTGAGCAACGTCTGCTTTATCAGCCTAAGCTGGCGATAACTCCGGTGAGGGGCCAAGGCATCATCTCCCCACTCTAAAGCCATATCACGTCGTCTCAACATTTCATACACACATCTCTACACAATGATGTCCCACAAGAATCAAGGAAAACCAATCCCGAGTGACTATTGTGCGGGGTAACGGATAGAATTTGAAGCTTGAAGACCGAAGGGCATCGTCCCATCTTCAATGACTTTGTACAAACTCTAATCCCATGCCATTGTACAACTCTCGACAACGGCGGTCTGAAATAGGTTTTATATACCTCAATCGGATGCTCGGATTACAATTTTGAAAGTTCGAGCGGACATTGCAGTGCCTACGTGCACGTACTACGAGACAACCCGACCCGAGAAACCCGGCAACCTCAAGGCGACCTCAGTACACTGCGGCTAGCCGCAGTACACTATACTCCCCTCTATAAATAGAGGGCTTGGGGTGGCCATTTTGAGGAGAGAAAGTGCGAGGATGCCCTGTCAAATTTGCTCCGTACTTGCAATATACTGAGTGCTTTCACATTTTAAACACTTGTGAGCTCACATATAGCTACTTTTTATGTGCGGTGGGGAGCCGAGTTTCATCCACTTTAAAGATATAGAAGTCTTCTTTGGCGTACCCCAACCGTAAGCCTTCTCTCACACACTTTAAAGCCTTTCTCTTCATCTTTGCACACACCCTTCTTCACGTTGAGAGTCGTGTTGCGTGTGTTTGCCCGGACTTTGGTCTATGGTTTTATTTTAGTTTGTATATACATATATATATATATATATATATATATATATATATATATATATATATATGAACTGTGTGTCGAACTTTGTTCGACGAGCAGCCTGAACTTGATGCAGAAAGCATTCTTTTTTATATTTATATATATATATATATATATATATATATATATATATATATATATATATATATATATTTATATATTACTGTGTGTCAAACTCGCTCGATGAGCCTCGGATTTTATATCGGTGCATTTACTCACTTATATATATATATATATACTTATATATATGAACTGTTGTCGAACTCTGTTCGATGAGCTCGGATTTTACATCCATATGCGTTTATTACTTATATATATATATATTTATATATTTCATCCCACAGAGTTTACTTCGTGGTGGTTGATCGCTTCTGACTTTCTTTACGTTTCGTCTGCTCGAACTCACTACGTGATATTGATTGTTTTGTACTGAATTTTATTTATGTTTCGTCTCGTCTGGAGTTTCCTTCGTGGCGGTTGATAGCTTTTACAACTTTATTTACATTTTTGATCCCCCATGGAGGTGCTTCGTGGTTGGTGATTATGTTCAGATATATATATTTACTGACTTTTATATATATATACCGCTATCGCTTTCATACAAATTGCGATATCATCATGTGCGCTTAGGAATCATGTGATCACTGATTCAAATTTATTGGATCTAGATTCGGTTCTGTGATGGACATTTTCGGTTTGCAAGCGACTTTTGTAAATTATTCTCACAGGTGTCCGAATTTCTCCCACGAGGAAGTCGACATTATTTTGTACATTATTTTCTTATAGATGCTTCAGATCTAGGAAATAAAATCAATCAAGCCGAACACTTAATAAAATGGAAGTGTAAAAGGTCTCAATTACTATTGAGCATCGTGGTTTGAAAAACCTCTTTTTACAAAACATCATCCGCTTATATCTTGCTAAAAAATGAATTTTACATAAATTCAAACCCTGTGTATATAGGTGCGAACGAGGCCTCACACTACTTCCAACTAACAACACATTGACCCCCCCACACACACACACATTCAGATAATAGTTTCTTGAAAAGAGGCGGTCACCATGGTAACACGGATGTTGGGGGGTGCCTAACACCTTCTCTCCGCATAATCAAGTCCCCAGACCCTAATGAATCTCGGTTTCACCGACCCGTTTAACAGTGTCACATCACTGGGTCAATGTGCAAACCTTTTCTCGATTGTGTTGGTAGAACCATTTAAAAAACCAACTGGCGACTCTTAATAGTCCATCGTCAACATTATACATGTCAGACCTTTTTCACTTGTTTTTTCAAACAAATCTCACCTAAAATGAGATCACCAAAGAACAAGTAATGGAAAGGGACAATAAAAAATCCTGACGTCGACAATTATTTCTTTTTGGAGGCAAGTTAAGTAGAAAGTACTTAAAGAAGTTGAGTAATAATCTAATGAGCGTATATTTTAACAGAAAATGCCTCCAAGACGTCAACCACCACCACAGGGAACCACTGAAGGAACCAATAACGACAATGTTGATGCTAACCCCGTTCAACAACTAGTGACGTTACTGACAGGAGCGTTGCAGAATCAACTACAGAACCAAGGTACAACGTTTAAGGATTTCAAGGCGGTTGGACCACCTGAATTTCGTGGGTCCATGAATCCAGTTCGAGGCACATACCGGATTATGGAGATAGAAAAGGTGTTTGATGTCGCTAGGGTAGGGGATGATCAGAAGACTGCTTTTGCAACATTCATGTTGAAAGCAGAGGCTAGTTATTGGTGGCAGGCCAATAAAACTCGAGAAGGGCCAGAGGTGATGACCTGGGATAGGTTTAAGGAGATATTCTTCGAGACCTATTTCCTAGAGAGTTCGAAGAGTCAGCTAGAAGTGCAGTTTTTAGAACTACAGCAGGGAACGATGACGGTGTCTGAGTATGCTGCAAAATTCAACGAGTTGGCGAGGTTTGCGCCATACCAAGTCAGTATAGATGAACGCAAGGCGAAGTGGTTTGAACAGGGACTGAAGCCCTGGTTGTATAGTAGGGTCTCCCTATTCCAGCTGAAGACATTCGCAGCAGTGATGGAGAAGGCAATACTCGCTGAAGGTGGGGGCGAGGCTGTGACAAAGTTCAATCAGAAATAGAAAAAGAAGAAGAATGAGGTGGAGGTTAAGAATGGTAGTGGAGGTAGTGGAAATGGCAACAACAATTTGAAGAGGAAATGGAACGGAAATGTGGGTGCTAGAAACCAGCAGGATAACCAACAAAATAAGAAGTTCAAAGTGTGTGCTACATGCGGGAAGTTTCACAAGGGTGTGTGCTTGATGGGGAAACGAGTATGCTTCAACTGTGGCCAGGAGGGTCACATCGCCCCAAATTACACTCAACCTAAGAAGAACGTTTGCTTCACGTGCGGATCCAAGGATCACTTTGCTTGTGAATGCCCTAAGAAGAAGGCTGGAGAGAGAGCAGGAAGCAATGGAGGTAGTAGTTGAGGTACATGGGCTATTGCTGGACCAACAACATTTAACAGACCCACAGCCAGAACATTCAACATGACTGTGAAAGATGCTGTGCAATCAAAAGATGTGGTGTCAGGTATTATCCCAATCAATGATATTGATGCTTATGTATTATTCGATTCGGGTGCTACTTGCTCGTTTATATCTGATGAATTTGCTAAGAGGTTAGAATTGCCTAGAGAAGAATAGAATTTCCCTTTGAACATAGAAATTGCGAATAAGGAAGTAATCCATACTAGATTCGTATACAAGAACTGTAGGGTGAACATTAAGGGCAATATCATGATGGTAGATTTAATCCCAATTAAACTTGGAGAATTTGATGTTATTTTGGGAATGGATTGGCTGTTCAAATATGGAGCGGTAATTGATTGCCAAAAGAAATGTGTTAACCTTATAACTCCGTCAAAGGTAGTTTTCTATGGTAGCAAATCGCCTAGACAAATGAAATGTCTGACGATTATGCAGGCCAAGAAATTGTTGAGTCAAGGCTGTATGGGCTATTTAGCTTACATAGTCGATACTCAGAAAAAGGGTGTAAAACTGGAAGAGATACAAGTGGCGAGGGAATTTGAAGATGTGTTTCTAGAGGATTTTCCAGGACTTCCGCCTGACAGAGAGGTTGAGTTCGTGATCGACTTAGCACCAAGAACTGTCCCGATATCGAAGGCCCCATAAAGAATGGCTCCGGTAGAGATGAAGAAAATGATGGTGCAACTACAAGAGCTGTTAGACAAGAAGTATATTCAACCAAGAGTATCACCGTGGGGAGCACCGGTGTTATTCGTGGAGAAGAAGGATGGGTCGATTTGTCTTTGCATTAATTATAGAGAATTAAACAAAGTCACTATTAAAAATAAATACTTCTCGAAAATAGATTTGAGAAGTGGGTATCACCAATTGAAAGTGAGGAAGGAGGGTATACCTAGAACGGCATTCAGAACTCGGTATGGACATTACGAGTTTCTGGTAATGTCTTTTGGTTTAACCAATGCCCCTGCTGCATTCATAGATTTGATGAACATGGTGTTTAAACCATTCTTAGACAAGTTTGTTGTGGTATTTATCGACAACATTCTGGTGTATTCCAAAACTCAAGAAGAACACGTAGAACATTTACGTTTGACATTGGAGACACTAAGAAAGGAAAAGTTGTACGCGGAATTCTCTAAGTGTGAATTTTGGCTAGATCGTGTACAATTCCTTGGGCATGTGATTGACAAAGATTGGATTTCAGTGGATCCATCCAAAGTGGAAGCCGTAATCAATTTGGAACAACCAAGAACACCTTCGAAAGTGAGGAGTTTCTTGGGACTGGCCGGTTATTACAGACGATTTATTCAAGATTTTTCTAAGATAGCCACTCCATTAACAAATTTGACAAGGAAAGCTGTGAAATTTGTTTGGACGGAAAAATGTGAAGAAAGTTTCCAGGACTTGAAGAAAAAATTAAGCACGGCACCTGTGTTATCATTACCAGATAATACGGGAAACTTTGTGGTGTATAGTGATGCCTCACATAAAGGATTGGGTTGTGTTCTTATGCAGAATGGAAAAGTTATTGCGTATGCATCAAGGCAATTGAAGGATTATGAGAAAGGGTATCCGACTCATGATTTGGAATTGGCTGCAGTAGTATTTGCTCTGAAGATATGGAGACACTATCTCTATGGAGAGAAATGTGAAATCTACATGGATCATAAGAGTCTGAAGTATATTTTCACTCAGAAGGACCTGAACATGCGTCAAAGAAGATGGATGGAATTGATAAAAGATTATGATTGTGAGATCTTTTATCATCCAGGCAAAGCGAATATGGTTGCAGATGCTTTAAGCAGGAAAGGTCGGGAAAAGTTGATGCTGATAACCACTCAGGAGGAACTTATTTCAGCAATGATAAAGCTAGAGTTGGAAATAAAATTTCCAAAGGAATCCGATGAACGACTATTACAGATAGAAGCTAGTCCAACTTTAGTGGACAAGGTGAAGAATGCTCAACTACAGGATGAAGAATGCAGAAAAATAAAGGAAGATGTGAACGAAGGTAAAGAGGGGAAATACAAGATCGATACTGAAGGGCTACTACGGTTCAAGGAAAGAATTTGGGTTCCAGCAGTAACAGAGATTAAGGACAAAATCTTGACCAAAGCACACAAGATGTATCAGGATTTACGATGACATTTTTGGTGGCCGAACATGAAAAGAGAGGTTGCAGAATGTGTCGCGAAATGCTGGACGTGTCAAAGAGTTAAGGCCGAGCATCAAAGACCAAGCGGATTACTTCAACCATTAGAAATACCATAATGGAAGTGGGAACACATCATAATGGATTTTGTGGTGGGTCTTCCAACTATTCAGAGAGGATGCTATGCGATTTGGGTGATAGTAGACAGACTGACAAAATCAGCACACTTTTTGCCAATTAAGATTAGGTTCAATCTTGATCAGTTGGCAAGGTTGTACGTTAAAGAGGTCGTTTCGAGACATGGAGTACCAGTGTCAATTGTGTCAGATAGAGATCCGCGATTTACATCAAACTTTTGGAAGAGACTATAAGAATGTATGGGAACACAGTTGTGAATGAGTACGGCTTATCATCCATAAACAGATGGCCAAAGCGAATGAACAATCCAGACATTGGAAGATATGCTGAGAGAATGCGTCATGAATTTCAAAGGAAGCTGGGAAGAACATTTACCGTTGGTGGAATTCTCTTATAACAACAGTTACCACGCGAGCATCGGCATGCTGCCTTACGAAGCATTATACGGCAGAAAGTATAGAACTCCACTATGCTGGGATGAAGTCGGTGACTGCCAACTGTTAGAACCATAACTAGTATAACAAACTGCTGAGGTTGTCAAACTCATCAAGACAAGATTGGTAGCTGCTCAAGACAGACAGAAGAAGTATGATGATCAACACATACAAGATCGTGCATTCGACGTAGGAAATTACGTATTCCTAAAAGTTTCTCCTTGGAAGGGGAAAATTTGTTTCGGTAAAAAGGGAAAGTTAAGCCCGAGGTTTATTTGACCCTTCGAGGTGCTGCGAAGAGTTGGAGAAGTGGCTTACGAGGTAGCTCTACCTCCAGAGTTGGAAAACGTTCACAATGTTTTTTCACATTTCGGTGTTACGACCGTATAAACCCGATTACAAACATGTGATCGAGTACGAACCATTGCAGTTCGATAAAGACTTATCCTATGAAGAGGTTGCTATCCATATAGTTGACATGAAAGAACAAGTGCTCAGGAATAAATTTATACCTTCTGTGAAGGTGATATGGAGGAACCACAATGCTGAGAATTTTAAATTGTAATTTTAAATATTTATTGAATTATATAAATATTTAATGGATGCGTTTATTATTGAATAAATATTGAATAAATATTTAATTTGATTTGACTTGATTGGTTAATTATTTGTGAAGTAATGGATTAAGAAAATTAATTATTATGAGATAATATACTAATTTAATTTAACAATTAAGTTTGAGACAGTGCCCAGTTTCAGACAGTGAAGTTTGCTAATTCTGCAGACTTTGAACGTTCAATGTAACTTAGCTTAATGTTAGGTTAATGTGAGAATCATGTAACAACAAGGTTAAACAGAGTCATGTTAGGTGGATTGTAAATTCAAAGTTGTAAAAGTGATTAGTAAGTTACGAACGTGTTATGCGTGAACTTAGTTTATACAATGAATGTTAGATAAGTGTTGTGATGTTAACACTGGGATTACGAAATATATATGGTAGCATAAGACTTGTGCTAAAATAACAAGTTTAGCTAGTAATGCATTTTATATTGAAAAGTGATTATTAGTATGTCTAATAGATGTTGTGGTTTTAATACTGTGTATAGGTGAACGTGAGTTTTAATATTTTAGCTTACACTCGAGGCAAGTTTTCTAACTCTACACTTTCGTTGAGTTAGTTCTATTATTACATTGTGTAACTTCATTCTTTTGATTGAGCAAGTTTCTAAACTTCTCTTTTTATATTGAGCAAGTTTTCTAACCCTACATTTACATTGAGAAAGTTTCTTACTTTAATCTTTAACTAATCGAATTCTTGTATTCCTCATCATTATTTGAACAAGCTAGCTATGACTTAAACTTTATTCAAACAAGTTTTGAATTCCAATATTTATTGATGTATTCTAACTTGTTTATTGTTAGACAAGTTTCTTTATTGTCCTTCATGTACGATGAATGCAATTTTCTTGAATTCTAATTTCTAATGTTGAATTATCTTAGTTCATTTACTTGACACAAGCCATTCTCATAATGAGCAAGCTTTAATTTCAGCTTGCTATTACTTAATGTATATTCAATAATTATGTTATTATTGATCAACTGTTGTGTTATCAAACACTAATGATTCAACTAGTCCTCTAGTTGATGTTCGTTAAACTTCAAATTACCCTTGAAAGTTTATCCAAACCAAACTTTCTTTGGTGCATACTTGTACTCTAAATACTGAGATGAACAACCCTATTATTAGGGGTTTACGCTTAGCGTTGAAATGTTTGTGCACAATACATTGTACGAAGGGCCGATCCCCCTAAGTACGAGGAGTCCTTATAGTCTTATGACTGTTAAAGTTGAAGTTGAAAGATTCCTTGCAACTATGGACATATTTTGTGGTCTTATGACCCTCAGTTTTATGTACTCCATATTTTGATTCTAGTCGTTGGTTATTATTGATAGAGTACTATTCAGTGTTGATGAGCCTATTTGTTGGCAGTTATTTCATTCGTGTTGATTCATTTCTATATCTAGTGAGCAATTATTTTGCTCTCTCTTGCATATTTATACACTTATTGCAGCTAAGGTTGAGAAGGTAAATGAACCTACAACCAGCAAAGGAAATGGAAAAATGTACAAGTGATGAAGACTTGTAATTTTATTTTTGTTATAATGATAAACTTTTAATAATGATGTGATGTAATATTTTAATTTCCGCATTTGAATGATTGTAATTAAAGGTTAGATAACCTGGGAGATAATTTTTATTAACGTAATCCTGTATGGGCAGGTTTTATTATCAATTTTATTATGATTGGGTAGTTAGATATGATTGTTTTGATTAAGTCATGAACACCAAATCTTGTGGAAATGAAGTGCCTAGATTTGGGGGTGTCACAAGTTGGTATCAAAGCCTTAGGTTATGAACCTTAGGTGGGGAAAAGCCTTAGGAAGTAACCTTTGAAAAGATAGTGATGATAAACTTTTATCGAGTTTTAAGGAAGAAGTAATAAAACACTTATGTGCTTATGTGTTTATAACTTATGTGCTCGTGAGTGTCGAGTAGTAATGATTAATAGTTAAAACTTAAAATTTTGTTGTCAGGATGACTAATGTCGGAGAATCCAGTCAGGCTAGGGAGGAGGGACCTCAGATTCCTATAGAGGAGGAGCCTCGCGATATTCAGGTTCCTTGGGAATGACTACTTCCACGGGAGTCAGCCCCGTTGGTCACAGTGGTTGAAGATGAGGATGATGATGTGGAGACGGATGAGGAGGATCCCGTTGAGTTGCCACAGGAGAATGAGGATGACGAGGACGAGGAGAAAGAGACTCCACTAACCTTGATAGTCGCTCGTATGTACGATGAAGTTTACGACTGTAACGTGGAACTTCAGGATACAGTTGAGGAATTGCAAGAGATAGTAGCTGAACAACAGACTATAATGACACAAAAAGACGACGAGATCCAGGATCGTGAGGAATGACTGACTAATGTCGAGGAGAAGCTAGAAAAAGCTGAAGGAGAGAAAGAACAACTGATTGAGGAGGTCGCAGAACTGAGGAACAAGCTGAAGGAAGAGGCTACTAAGAGGGCAAGATCCGAAGATGCATACGAGGAAGCATTTCAACGAGCTGAGATAGCAGTGAAAGACGTACAAGAAAAGAGAATGAAGATGAAAGAAATGAATAGAGTATTCAACACCGTGGTTCATCGAGCTCAGGATCGGGTCATTGGTTATCCGATTCAGTTCGAGACGCTGCCATCATACGTATTAGATCGCAGAACAATGTTTCGGATCATGGAGGAAGAACGTAGTAAGGCTAAGCAGTTTCTTAGTAGAACATCGTAGTTGCCAAGTGTTATGTAACCTTTGGGATATGATGATGATGTTGTCCTAAAACTTTTGTAGTTCAGGAAAGTAATGTAAATAGCAGTAGTGATGCTATTGTTTAATATTTTCAAAGAAATTATGAATAAATAAAAGTTGTTATTTCATTCAAAGTGTTATGTGATTATGTGGCTATTTCTTTTGTGGAGGAAAGTTAAGTAGAAACTACTTAAAAGAGTTGAATAATAATCTAATGAGTGTATTTTTATCAGAAAATGCCTCCCAGACGTCAACCACCACGACAAAGAACCACTGAAGGAACCAATAAAGACAATGTTGATGTTAACCCCGTTCAACAACTAGTGACACTACAAATAGGAGCATTGCAGAATTAACCATAGAACCAAGGAACAACATTTAAGGATTTCAAGGTGGTTGGACCACCTGAATTCCATGGGTCCATGAATCTAGTCGAGGCACAAACCTGGATTATGGAGATAGAAAAGGTGTTCGATGTTGCTAGTGTAGGGGATGATCAGAAGACTGCTTTCACAACATTCATGTTGGGAGCAGAGGCTAGTTATTGGTGGCACGCCAATAAAACTCGTGAAGGGCCAGGGGTGATGACCTGGGATAGGTTTAAGGAGATATTCTTCGAGACCTATTTCCCAGGGAGTTCGAAGAGTCAGCTAGAAGTGCAATTTTTGGAACTGAAGTAGGGAACGATGACAGTATCTAAGTATGCTGCTAAATTCAATGAGTTGGCAAGGTTTGCGCCATATCAAGTCAGCATAGACGAACGCAAGGCGAAGAGATTTGAACAAGGACTGAAGCCCTGGTTTTATAGTAGGGTCTCTCTGTTTTAATTGAAGACTTTTGTAGAAGTGATGGAGAAAGCAATACTCGCTGAAGGTGGAGGCGAGACAGTGACAAAGTTCAATCAGGAACAGAAGAAGAAGAAGAATGAGGTGGAGATTAAGAATGGAAGTGGTAGTGGTGGAAACAATAACAACAATTTGAAGAGAAAGTGGAATGGAAGCGTGGGTACTGGAAACCAGCAGGGTAACCAGCAAAACAAGAAGTTTGAAGCATGTGCTACATGCGAGAAGTTTCATAAGGGTGCGTGCTTGATGGGGAAACGAGTATGCTTCAATTGTAGTCAGGAGGGTCACATCGCCCCAAATTGCACTCAACTTAAGAAGAAACTGTGCTTTACGTGCGGATCCAAGAATCACTTTGCTCGTGAATGCCCTAAGAAGAAGGATGGAGAGACAACCAGAAGCAATAGAGGTAACAGTGGAGGTACATGGGCCATTGCGGGACCTACAACATCAAACAAACCCACATCCAGAACCTTTAACATGACTGTGCAAGATGTTGTGCAATCAAAGGATGTGGTGTCATGTATTATCCTAATCAATGATATAAATGCTTATGTATTATTTGATTCGGGCGCTACTTGCTTGTTTATATCTGAAGAATTTGCTAAGAGGTTAGGATTTCCTAGTGAGGAACTGAATTTCCCTTTGAACATAGAAATTGCGAATAAGGAAGTAATCCCTGTTAGGTTCGTATACAAGAACTGTAGGGTGAACATTAAGGAGAAAATCTTGATGGTAGATTTGATTCCGATTAGACTTTGGGAGTTTGATGTTATTTTGGGAATGGATTGGTTGTTCAGATATGGAGCGATAATTGATTGCCAAAAGAAGTGTGTAAACCTTATGACCCCGTCAAAGGTAGTATTTTATGGTAGTAAGTCGCCTAGATAAATGAAATGTTTGACGATTATGCAGGCCAAGAAATTGTTGAGTTAAGGCTGTGTGGGCTATTTAGCTTAAATAGTCGATACTCAGAAGAAGAATGTGAAACTGGAAGAGTTACCAGTGGTGAGGGAATTTGAGGATGTGTTTCGAGAGGATTTGCCAGGACTTCCGCCTGACAGAGAGATTGAGTTCTATAGACACTCAAAATTTTTTGTATTACTATTACTAACATTGCAGGAGGGCAGATTCGTCTTTTAAGAGAGAACCTTGAAAGACAATCCAAATCCATACCGGATACTACCGAAAGTTCAGCCTCAACCCCGTATCGCAGTCTGGGAGTAACAATTTCAACCTCCGATGTAACCCCGAGGCCTGCAGATACAACACCGAAACACACACCGAAGATGACCAATTAATCTCGGAGATAACCCCGAGGTATCCAGTCTCAGTCCCAACCATGGGAATAGCCACCAACCTTGGTGATAACCCCAAGGAATGCAGTTTCGGCGATAACCCCAAAAATGCTTGTTTCAAATGCGACCAGCTTCAATCTCAGCACTCACAGCGAGATACACTGCACCAACCCAGCAATAACATCGGGAAGACAGGCACACCTCAAAGATGACAATGAGGACCTTCAACAATTGCAGCAGTCCAATCTCAGCGAAGTCTGAGCAACGTCTGCTTTATCAGCCCAATCCGACAATAACACCGGTGAGGGGCAACATCGTCATCTCGTCAAACACGATGCCACGTCACGTCTCTACGCAACGATGTTCCACAAGGCTAACCAATCCCGAGTGACTATTGTGCGGGGTAACGGATGAAAGTTGAAGCTTGAAGACCGGATGGCATCGTCCCATCTTCAATGACTTTGTACAAACTCTAATCCCATGCCATCGTACAACTCTCGACAATGGCGGTCCGAAATAGGTCCTGTATACCTCAAACAGATGCCCGAATTGCACTTCTGGAAAGCCGAGTGGACATTACAGTGCCTGAGCGCACGTACTTCGTGACGATCCGATCCGACCCGACAAACCCGGGCCGACCCGGGTTGCCTCTGGTACACCTGCGGCTCAGCCGCAGGTACTCCTATGGCTAAAATGCCTATAAATATAGGGCTTGGGGTGCGAATTTTCTAAGAGAAAAGACTGGGAAACCCTGCACAATTCGCTCTGCAGTCGCCCATACAATGTATTTCCCACTTTCAAACACACCGTGAGCTCATATATAGCCTCTTTTGTACCCACAAAAGCCATTGCTTACCCACTATAAAGATATAGAAGCCTTTTTTAGCAGTCAGCTGTAAGCCTTCTCACACACTTTAGAGTCTTTTCTTCATCTTTGCACACACCCTTTTACACGTTGAGAGTCGTGTTGCTTACTTTTGCCCGGACTTCGGTCCGTGGTTTCATTTCAGTCTGTATATATATATATATATTATATATATATATTTACATATATATTGACTAACATTATCGAGTTATGCCTAGATTGAGCCTAGACTTTGCCTAGAGCGTTTATCGCTTTAATATATATATATATATATATATATATATATATATATATATATATCAACCGTATGTCTGGACTTTGTTCGATGAGCCTAGACTTGCCCAGTGCATTTACTCGCTTATATATATATATATATATATATATATATATATATATATATATATATATATATATATATGTGGGTCGAACTCATTCGATGAGCATGGATTTTATATCCGATGCATTTATTCGCTTTTATATATATATATATATATTTATACTTATATATATGAATTGTGTTCGAACTCTGTTCGATGAGCCTGGATTTTACATCCGGTGCGTTTAATGCTTATATATATATATATATATATATATATATATTTATTTATTTATTTTCGTCCTGCCTGGAGTTTCCTTCGTGGCAGTTGATTGCTCTTACGGCTTTATTTACCTTTCTGATCCCCCACGGAGGTGCTTCGTGGTTGGTGATCATGTCTGTAAATATATATTTACCGCTTTTATATATATATACCTGCTTACTGCTTTCATATAAATTGTAGCATTCTGTGCGCCTAGGAATCATGTGATCATAGATTCATCCCATTGGATCTAGATTCGGTTCTCGTGATGGATATTTTCAGCTGTAAGCAGCTTGTAAATTATTTTGTGATGTCTGAATTTCCTCAGATTGTTTTCATACCCACGAGGAAGTCGACATTATTTTTGTATATTATTTTTGTACGGATGCCTCGCATCCATCAAATAAAATCAATCCAGCCGTTCACTTAATAAAAATGGGAGTGTAAAAGGTCTCAATTCCTATTGAGCATCAGGGTTTGAAAAAACCTCTTTTATAAAATATCACTGCCATATCTTGCTAAAAATTGAATTTTTACATAAATTCAAACCCTGTGTATATAGGTTCGAACGAGGCCTCGCACATCTTCCATATAACCGCACATTGACCCACACACACACACACACTCAGATAATAGTTTCTTGAAAAGAGGCGGTCACCGTGGTAACACGGATGTCGGGGGGTGCCCAACACCTTCCCCCTGCATAACCAAGTCCCTGGACCCTAAATGAATCTCGGTTTCACCGACCCGTATATCAGTGTCACATCACTAGGTCAATGTGCAAACCTTTTCTCGGTTGTGTTGGTACAACCATTTAAAAAACCAACTGGCGACTCTTAACAGTCCCATTGTCGACATCATATATGTCGGACCTTTTTCACTTGTTTTTTCAAACAAATCTCACCTAAAATGAGAACACCAAAGAACAAGTAACGGAAAGGGACACCCAAAAATCCCGACGTCGACAGGTGGCGACTCTGCTGGGGACTCCAGTAAGAGGACTTAAGCCGCTATTACAATCTTTTCAAAACAATTATATGCTTATGTGTGGATGTTGCATTTACATTTGATGAATGTGTACGAATGCATTTCCTTATTGCACTTAGTGCTTTGCACCATAACTGCTTGTGATGCTAGTGCTTCGCACCATAACTGCTTGTGATATTAGTGCTTCGCATATGTCATCATTTTCATACGGTGAGACGCGATGTATGTGAATGTATGTTGCGTGGTCCCTCTACCAGGAGGCTATCCCATCGGTGTTTGATTACTGGACTCGTGAGAAGACTAATTCTCCGAGGCTCAGGAAAGGCACCACCCAAATTCGCTCCAGTTGAAGGACCGGATTAACTTCCCGTCTAGTAGATTGCGATGATTTGGGAACCTTCATGCCAAAAAGCCGCGAGAGTAACCTAAGATAGGTCAGCCTCTGATAAACCCAAAGCGGAGGAAAGTCTCTTCATGCTCTCATTTCAATTACTTGTAAACACAATACTTGTAATTTCATTCCATATCTATCTCCATGTAATGAGAAATATGAAGAAATGTGTACACATACATGTTAACATGCTACAAACAGCTGACACCCATTGTGCAGGATAAAAATTCCTAAAATGGACACATCACATAGCATGTTATTGCATACATTCCCTAAAGACTAATCTATGCAAGTCTTTCGCAGGGAATCAATCGGACCTACTACCCGGTCAAAATCCAAAAAGGCAACAGGCCTATAGTCAATTATGTCGTCATTCGACCAGACTGAACTTAATCCACTTTCTCGCAAAGAATTCGACGGATTAAGCAAACAGATTACAGATTTGGCTGTTCTACTCAAAGAATTACACCAGTCTACACAGGGTCAGAAAATACCCTTACATGCTGAATCCTCCACACAAGGGGGAATCCCAGTCATTACCATACCCGAACCACAGTTGGATACGACCAACAAAACTCATGATGTTGCCCATCCCACTGGAGTTCCAGACACTAGTGACATCAAAAAGAAAGTCCTCCAAATGGAAGAGACCCTTCACGTTATCAAAGGAATTGGAACACACGGGAGTGTTTCATATGCTGATCTGTGTATTTTTTCTGGTGTTCATTACCCAAAAAAATTTAAAACTCATGACTTTGAAAAATATGACGGGTTAGGAGATCCTTACACACATTTAAAAGTATTTATTGGAGAACTTGGATCCTATGCAGAGGATGAAGAACTCAAAATGCAATTGTTCTAAAAAAGTCTAACTGGAGAAGCCCGTTCGTGGTACACAAGATTAGACAACTCCAAGATCCATAGCTAGGAAGAGCTAGCACATGCTTTCCTCACTCAATACAGCTTTCAAACTCAGATGGCTCCTGATCGGTATCAAATTACCAAGATCAAGAAACAGTCTAACGAGTCTTTCAGAGAGTATGCTCAGAGGTGGAGACGCCTGGCTGCCCAAGTTAGTCCTTCCATGACAGAATCAGAAATGGTCATGACTTTCATAGACATACAAGAAGCTCCCTTCTATGAGAGAGTTTTAGCCCAAGCAAACCATTTTCTGAAATGGTCAAACATGGGGAGATGGCTGAGATGGGATTGAAGTCAAGAAAGATTCAAGACCTAGCTGCACTCAAAGTTGTTGCTGATCACATCCAATCTGAAAATTATGGGAACAACCCCGGAGGGTCCATAAAAAGAAAGAAGAAGATGTTTCGATACTACTGAGGTCAAAAAGGCAATCAGAACATGCCTATTCAAAGGAAAAACTACACTCCCTTTCAAGCACAGTCTACAAACCCTCCAATACCAAAAGGTGGAGAAGTCAAATGCCCTCGAGTGTTTACACCCTTGGGGGATACCCTCGAGAACATTCTTAATCTTCTGACAACACAGAAGAAAATTACGCATCTTCTTCCACCAGCCAGCCCTAATGGACGGGGTTTCAATGCTGCTAGGAAATGTGCTTATCATGCCGGGGCACCTGGACATGATACTCAGGATTGTTGGGCCTTGAAACACAAGATCCAGGACCTAATAGACAACGGGGAGATTGTAGTCACCAAACCTGATCAGTCTCATGTTCAAGATAACCCTCTTCCTCAACACAAAGAAGAAGAGGTCAACATGATTAATTGGAGCAATGGATAGAGTTCCAATTTCAGCTGTGATTCCTCCCAGACCATCAAAGACGGTGATGACAGATGGGATTATGCCAAGTTCCAGTTCACAATGGAACGAAAGATGAAAGCTCTCTGCAAATAAATTGAACAATTAGCGGAACTAGTAACTTATCAGCATCAAGTTACACGTCAGTTAATTAGCCAGGAGCATGCAAGTCTTCTACCTCTTGTCATGAATATTCCCTCATCACTTTCAGAAAATGAAATGTTGGAAGACAAAGTGACGAAGAGAGAAAATGCCAAAGCCCGTCGGGATTTCACCAACAAAAGGGAATTCACCTATCTGGGCCAACCTATGGAGGAAATCCTTCATATGCTAATCAATGAAGGAAGAATCAGTTCCCTTCTACCTCCAATCAACCCCTATTCGGGACGGTACAACTCTGATGGAGTATGTCAATATCACTCCCAGTCTCGCGGTCACATCACAGAAGAATGTTGGGCACTCCGCCACCTTATTCAAAATCTAATCGACAGTGGTGTCCTGCTGTTGGTTGATTTCACAATCAAAACAAACGTGCAAGTATACACGACCAACAAGTAATATAGTGATAAATTAGAGTGTCGATCCCTCAGAGAATTCCAATTAATAAACTCCAACTACTAGCATCAGATCAATTCAATTTTATTTAAACAACCAAAAATTGTGATTTTTAAATATAAAGAAACTAATTTTAATAAAGCAAGAAATTATTCTAAAAGAAAACAAAGAACAAATTAAGAATTATTTGAATGAAGATAAATGACAATTAAGACTCCAATTTCCCCAATTATGATTTTTAAATCAATTATCCAATTATCCCAATTATTATATCTACTGAATTGTTAACAGGAATTCTCAAATGCCAAATGCCCTCTCTCGAGTGATCAATTGCCTTCTATTTAACCCAGATTAATTTTTGCTATATCTCTATGCAAAACAATTGAATTAAACTCGTTACAAACCCAATTCCTTTTATGTTACATGCGGCAAATAGATATTCTCATTCTATTCACAAACCTAATTATTCACTGTGCAAATAACTAAGTCACATGTTACCCTGCCCAGTTCTAACTCTAGAATTCCTCTCTCGATTCCTTCTAGAGTAACACGGTAATTATTGGCCAGATAATTAATCAATGAATACAAGGCATGATGAACAATTCACTTCAACATAAATAATTGGAATAAATTAAATAATCAATCCATAACCATAAAAGGTTCCATTAGAATCTTAATAAAAGGATTTAGTTCATGACGAAAATAAAAACCACAAATAATTGATAAATCATCCTTAATGAGTTAAACAATTTAAAAGAATAAAGAAGAAGAAGAACTCCAAGTTTCAAGCCTTTAGATCTGCTGTTCCTCCTCGGTTGATCTCCAATTGTCTAGCCTTTTCCCTATCCATGACTAACTCTTGTAGTTCTTTTCCACTTCGTAGAGTTACCGCCTTACAATGCTCATCTCTGCCCGGGTTTTTCTCGGTGTCGCTAGGAAGTGTTCCAAGTGGTCGGTTATTCAATGCATGTGCCATTTGTCCCATTTGATTTTCCAAATTTTTGATTGATGCATGCTGACTTTGTATACTTAGCTCCATTTGATTAAATCTTTTATCACTCTCCTCACTCCTCTTCTCAGTTGCTTTAACAAATCTTTCCAAGGCTTCTTCCCAACTTTCTTTTCGCACAGCTTGTTGTGTCTTGTTTTGGAACCCTGGATTATTTTGTGGTCTTGGTGCTTGTTCCGCAGCTTGGTTATTACACCATGAGAACCCAGGATGATTTCTCCACCCCGGATTATATGTATTTTGATTTGGATAAGGTTGAGTAGACCGACTATAACTTCCCACATACTGTGCTGCTTCAGCATTTATGACACATTGATCCGTAGTATGACCCCCAACACATATTTCACAAACCATCGCTACCTGCTGAGTGGATTGTGGACGCAATAATTCTACCTGCTTAGCCATTGCGGTCATTTGCACTTGTAATGATGTTATCGCATCCACATCATACTATCCCGCTATTTTTGGAGGATTAGTCCTTGTCATGGGCCACTGATAGTTGTTGGTGGCCATCGTTTCTAATAACTGATATGCCTCGTCTAAATTTTTAGACATAATCGCTCCTCCTGCTGCTTCATCAATACTTGCCCTCGTGGATGCTTGTAAACCATCACAAAAAATCCCCAATTGCATCCACTGTGGAATTCCATGGTGTGGGCACTTGCGGAGCATATCCTTAAACCTTTCCCACGCCTCATACAACAATTCTGAATCAAACTGTGCGAAGGTATAAATATCATTCCGTAGTTTTGCTGACTTAGCTGGTGGGAAAAACTTAGCTAGGAATTTTTGAGCTAAGTCGTCCCAAGTGTGGATTTAGTCCGAAGGCTGAGAGTGTAACCAACTTCATGCTTTATCTGTCAAGGTAAATGGGAACATTCTCAACGTTATAGCATCTTCTGACACGTTGTTGAATTTGAAGGTGTCGTAAACTTCCAAGAAACTTAAGATGTATTCATTCGGATCATCTAATGAACTACCTCCAAACTGACATTGATTCTGAAGCATTTGAATGGTTGCAGGTTTGATCTCAAAGGTGTTAGCATTGATTGCTGGTCTCCTAATGTTCGACTGTATATCCATGACATTCGGCATGGCATAGTCCCGAAGTGGTTTCTGATCGTTCCCTGCCATGTTCACTGGAATTTCTTGTTCCTCCAGTCTTTCTTCCTCGAGTGATATCTTACTAGTCAATTGCCCTTTCCGGAACTTCCTTTTAATCTCGTCTATATAAGGAAAAAGTTCCCTTCTTGCCCTTGATCTAGTGTGCATACACTTGCAAAGAATTCCTGCGAAAACAAGAAGGAAAATAAGTAACGTTTAAATTAAGACCGAATTGATTATAACTAATATGGAATTAATATTAACAAAGAATTCCCTAAGAATGCAATGCGCCTAAAAACTTGTTGGTTGATTTCACAATCAAAACAAACGCAAGTATACACGATCAACAAGTAATATAGTGATAAATTAGAGTGTCGATCCCTCAGAGAATTCCAATTAATAAACTCCAACTACTAGAACTGTATATATTCAATTTTATTTAAACAACCAAAAATTGTGATTTTTAAATATAAAGAAACTAATTTTAATAAAGCAAGAAATTATTCTAAAAGAAAACAAAGAACAAATTAAGAATTATTTGAATGCAGATAAATGACAAATAAGACTCCAATTTCACCAATTATGATTTTTAAATCAATTATCCAATTATCCCAATTATTATATCTACTTAATTGTTAACAGGAATTCTCAAATGCCAAAAGCCCTCTCTCAAGTGATCAATTGACTTCTATTTAACCCAGATTAATTTTTGCTATACCTCTATGCAAAAAAATTGAATTAAACTCGTTACAAACCCAATTCCTTTTATGTTACATGCGGCAAATAGATATTCTCATTCTATTCACAAACCTAATTATTCACAGTGCAAATAACTAAGTCACATGTCACCTCGCTTCAGCTTCTTACTCTAGAATTCCTCTCTCGATTCCTTCTAGAGTAACACGGTAATTATTGGCCAGATAATTAATCAATGAATACAAGGCATGATGAACAATTCACTTCAACATAAATAATTGGAATAAATTAAATAATCAATCCATAACCATAAAAGGTTCCATTGGAATCTTAATAAAAGGATTTAGTTCATGACGAAAATAAAAACCACAAATAATTGATAAATCATCCTTAATGAGTTAAACAATTTAAAAGAATAAAGAAGAAGAAGAACTCCAAGTTTCAAGCCTTTAGATCTGCTCTTCCTCCTCGGTTGATCTCCAATTGTCTAGCCTTTTTTTTCATTCAATAAAAAGAATCAATTTATATTTACTTGCCCAAGTCCACAAATCCTAATCCAAATAGGCTTCCCATAAACTCCTAAAACAAAGTCAAATAGTCAAAGTAATGTCCACGCCTTTTCCACGCTGCCATGGTCCACGCCGAGCAGTAGAGGCTCGGCGCTTTTGCCGCTATTGATATGCATTTCCATACCTTTGCTACCGGGTGATTTCTGGAAAATTACAACTTTGCCATTTGTTAGCTTAAATCCCCAATTTGTCCCCTCAGCTCCCGAATCTGCAATACAACACATAAACACAGTAAAAATATTCCTAAATGACTCGAAAATACAATAATTTAAACCCAAGTATATCCGATTTATGGGTATATTACCCAATCATCACCTGCGCCTAGCAGACGACGATACTGTGTTACGGGCAAGTGAGGATTCGGGCCCTACTAAGTGGAAAAGTGTGGTAGCGGTCATATCCACTGAAACTGATGGGATTAATACCTTACTTACAACGCCAATAATTCAACTCAAGGGAGGAAACAATCCTTTGAAAGTGGCTGCTCCCGAGCCAATCAACTTGCCACGCAGAGCACAATATCCTATTGTTAGCTTGTGCAAGGTTCCGTGGAATTATGGAGAAGGTGAAGGATCCACCTCACATACAACTGCTATAGTGTCGAAGGAAAATCTACTGTATCTTCCCCAACGGATGATGAAGTCTACCACCAAATCAAAGGGGAAAATACCCATGGAGAAGATTGAAAAATTCCTCCGCGCTGTGGGTCATAATATAGCTACGGTGATTTTAAGCTTGAAAGAAGCTCCACAACAAATATCAATTTTGGACTTGGTCCTAACCTCCGAGAATCACCGGAAGGTCTTGCTAAAGGTTTTAGAAGAAGCCTATTTATCGACATAAGTGGACACGGAAAAGTTTCAACATATGGTTGATCACATTTTCAACAACAATGTGATATCCTTCACTGATGATGACATACCGCCCGAAGGGACCGGTCATTGCAAACCGTTGCACATTGCGGTCTTGACCTCCGGATATATGGTAGTTGGAGTCCTAATAGATGGAGGTTCCTCTCTGAATATCTGCCCATACGCTACCTTGGTGAAGATGAATATCAATCTTAATAGAATTTGGAGTAGCCATACTATCATCAAAGCTTTTGATGGAGCCCGCCGTAACTCGGTCGGAGTAATTGAGCTGCCAATCGAAATTGGTCCTCACACATTCTGCGTGTCTTTCTATTTACTCAAGATAGACTCGGGATACAACCTGCTCCTAGGACGACCATGGATTCATATGGCAGGGGCAGTCCCCTCCACTCTTCATCAACAGTTGAAATACATCATCAACAATAGCCTGGTCACAGTCAACGCTGAACCGGAGATTCCTCAGCACGGGGACATGCCATTCATCAATGCCAATGAGGATGTTGAGCCAATTAGTTTTCATACTTTGGAAATAAGCAATATCCAATGCCATGCTGTTAGAACGCCACTGCCCGAACCCCAGATTTCTGCTGAGGTGATGTCAGCCACTCAAGAAATGATGTCGTTAGGTCATAAGCCGGGACAAGGGTTGGGTAAAGATTGCTAGGGTATTAAGTACACCATTCGATTAACCAAGCAAGCTGGAACTACTGGACTAGGCTATTCTTCCAGCTCTAGTCATAGGAATCCTCATAATCATCAGCAGATTCCTTCAGCTTCAACCATGTGGCGTTTAGCTTCGCCTTCAAAATCTGAGTCCGCACAACCTCCCGTAAAGGTGCCAGCCAATGTAATGGCTACGTTATGTTCCAAGCCGATACCGGTGAAGGAGAAAGAAATCTTTGTTCCAAATTCCGCAGTGGAAGAAGAGGAACGAAGAATCAAGAAAGACGTCACACGGATGATGTCCGGTATACGCATAATTGTTTATGATGAACATACCAACAGATATACCCCAGATGATGATTGCCTAGACGTAATGGCCATCATTCGGGACAGGAAGGATGGTGACAATCCCTCCATCACTACGGTCCATCCGGACTTTTCCCTTGCCAATTGGGACAGCATTCCTTACATTGGTCGTCAAGGGTAAAGTGGGCAGAAACTCTTTCTGCCCTATAGATATAATAACTTCTTACTTTTCTATACTGTATTAGCAGTTTATTTTGCCAGTATATGCTAACACTGTGTATGATCAACGCATTTCATATATACTAAGTGAAAGCATATTTTGTTTCATGACTCTGAATTTAAATGTGCCTGTACTTGCTGATACGATGCCTCTTCTACACAAGGATTGTACCTTTGATGTAGAGATGAATTCAGCCTTGATGGATATACAGGATGACATTGAGGTGCTTCCAGAAATTCAGGAATAGGTCAAAGACAAACCCAAACCCAACCTTAATCAAACCACTTATTTCAATCTCGGAACCTTAGACAGCCCTAAGTTAATCCAGATTGGTTCAGACCTTACCCCAAACCAACGGAATGACATGGTTACACTATTAACCCAGTTCCAGGATGTGTTTGCATGGTCTCATGAAGACATGGTGGGTTTGTCCACTGACATTGTCCTTCATCGCCTTCCCATTAAAGAATGATTTAAGCCAGTCAAGCAGAAACTCAAGCGACTGAAACCTGAGTGGAGTTTAAAGGTGAAAGAAAAAATTGTGAAACAATTTCAAGCTGGCATCATAATGGTGTCTACATATCCTAAGTGGATATCCAACATTGTACTCGTGCCTAAACTTGGAGGGAAGGTGCGAGTTTGCGTGGATTACCGGGACTTGAACAAAGCTTGCTTAAAAGATAGCTTTCCCGTGCCATTTATCCACATTCTCATTGACAATACTGCGCAATACGACATGTACTCCTTTGCTGATTGCTTTGCGAGGTACCATCAGATCATGGTTTCCAAGAAAGATCGTGAAAAAACTGCTTTCATCACTCCTTGGGGAACTTTTTGCTATAGACGGTTGTCATTCGGCATCATCAATGCTGGAGCTACCTATCAACGAGCTATGATGGCTCTTTTCCACAACTTAATGCACAAAGAGATTGAGATCTACGTGGATGACATCATTGTTAAGTCCCGAAAGGAGGATGACCATATAGACCATCTTAAAAAGTTGTTCAACAGGTTGCGTAAGTACAACTTGAAGTTGAATCCAGCTAAGTGCGCCTTTGGTGTTAAATCAGGCAAGTTGCTAGGATTTCTAGTCAGCCACAAAGGGATTGAGCTGGATCCTTTAAAAATCCAAGCCATCACTGAAATGCCCATTCCTCAGATAGAGAAGGAAATACGAGGATTTTTGGGAAGAATTAACTTAATTAGCAGGTTTATCTCCCAACTCACAGCAACCTGTGAGCCAATCTTCAAGCTATTAAGGAAGAACTCCTCCATGAAATGGAATGACGAGTGTCAGAAGGCCTTCCTTACAATCAAGAAACAGCTAGTCAAAGCTCCCATTTTAGTACCACCCAGGGATGAGGTTCCCCTGTTTATGTACCTATCCATAAGTGACAATGCCATAGGCTGCATGCTGGGACAGAAGGACGATAGAGGCCAAGAACGAGCTATCTATTACCTCAGCAAAAGGTTCAGCAGCAGTGAACACAAGTACACTCTGATCAAAAAGACGTGTTGTGCTTTAACATGGGTTTCCATGAAGTTACAACATTACCTCCACGGGCACACAACCCATCTCATATCCCGCGTGGATTCTCTCAAGTACGTGTTCAACAAACCCATGTTAAATTGCTTATTTGTCGGATGGCGAGTTGATCCTACAACAGATTTGACATCGATATGTGACTCAGAAGTCCATCAAGGGTCAAGAAATCGCGGATCAACTAGCCGCCGCACCTTCAGGGGATTTCAAACCCTTGGAAACATATTTCCCTGATGAAGGAGTAATGACAGTACAACAACACCATCAGTACGATACGCGCCAATTATGGAAGATGTATTTTGGTGGAGCTATTAATATGGAAGGTTCCGAGTCGAGCGGTTCTAGTGTCCCAGATGGGAGCAGATATCCGTTCTTAGTTAAATTATAGTTTGTCAGCACCAACAATACGGCTGAGTATGAAGGCTGTCTCATGGGGCTAAAACTTGTCCGTTCAATGGGCATCAGACGGTTATCTGTCCTTCGAGATTCGGAGCTGGTAATCAGACAATCGACCGAAATCTATCAAACTAAGGAACTACATTTGCTGCCTTACCATCGGCAGGTTTTGAAGATGGCTTTGCAGTTCAAAGAAATCTCCTTTCTACACATTCCTCGTAATATGAATGACTTTGTGGACGCATTAGCAACTTTGGCCTCCTTGATTCGCATATCAGATAAGGAACATTTGCCAAACGTCACAATTTCCCTGCACAAGGCCCTAGCCTATGGGAACTACATTGGAGAAGTATTGGATGAGCTACCTCCCATCCAACATCCTTGGTATCAACATATCAAGGAATATCTACGAGATGGATCTACACCCGCTGAGGCGACCCTGACTGAGAAAAGGCGGATCCATTGACTTGCTATGAAATTCTATTTGAGTGGAGATGCGCTCTACAAAAGAGATGCAGGATTAGGTCTCCTCAGATGTTTAGACAAAGATCAAGCCCAAAGGCTTATGGATGAAATCCATGGCGGAGTCTGTGGCTCCCACATGAGTGGCTCCCTCCTTGTCAAGAAAGTCCGACATTATTGGCTATCCCTCAAAGCTGATTGCAGCAACCACGTCAAAAGATGCTATCAGTGCCAAATTCATGGGAATGCTATACACACCCCTCCACGGGAACTCCACAATATGAGTTCGCCTTGTCCCTTCTCAATGTGGGGAATGGACGTTATCGGGCCCATCAAGCCTAAAGCCAGTAATGGTCACCGATTTATCTTCACCATGATCGACTACTTCACCAAGTGGGTAGAAGCAAACTCCTTCCCCAGGGTCACTAAAGAAGTCATCATTGCGTTCATCAGAAATAATGTCATTTGTTGATATAGACAACCAGACGTGATTGTGTCAGACAATGCCAAAAACCTCAACAATAAAATGATGGAGGAATTATGCAGTAAATTCCACATCAAACATCTTAACTCACATCTATCGTCAGAAGATGAATGGTGTATGAAGCGGCTAACAAAAACATCAAGAAGATTATGCAAAAGATGTCCGCCAACCACAAAGATTGGCCTGACCTATTGCCTCTGACTCTGTTGGCCTATAGGACCTCGATGCAAGACTTCAATCGGGCAACCCCTCACGCTTTAACCTATGGGATGGAAGCGTACTCCCATAGAAGTTGAGATGGAATCCCTTAGAGTGTTGATCGACGCTCATTGGATGAAGACCAATGGGTACAAGACATGTATCACCAATTGTCTCTAATAGGACGAAAATAACCGTGGCTATCTTCCATGGTCGATTATATCGACAAAGGATCATGATCCTACAACAAAAAGTCCAGCTACGGAAGTTTAAACAACATGACTTGGTTTTGAAAAAGATCCTTGACAACCAAGATCAGGCTATAGGAAAATTCGCTCCTAACTGGGAAGGCCCGTTTATTGTCAAGGAAATATTGACAGGAGGCGCTCTCAGATTGCAAGAAATGGACGGTGATGAATTTCCATAACTCATCAACTCAGACACCATAAAACGGTATTATGTCTGAAGTAACCATCAAACACCCTGGTGCATCATCATCAGGTCACCAGTCATTCCGGTTCTTTAACCCTTTACCACCTACGACTTTCCTACACTTTTTCCCTCAGGGAAACATACTTTTCAAGCCAGCAGCCTGGCTTTCTCCTTTGCGCTTATACAACTTAGGTCATCCCACCGTGGATCGAACCTCTCGCACTTGCAGTTTGGCTACCCTTACCTGGGATCAAACTTCTCGTACCTACAGTTTATCCTCAACCTAGGATTAAACTTTTTCCTCCCCGCACTCTGACCTGCACATGGGATTACACTTTTCTTCTCGCCCTGAGGGGCGAACTACGTCAACCTGATCTCCTCTTCAATAGGAGTACGTAGGAAACCATTTCATATGGCCCGGTCGCAATAAAACAAAAATAACAAAAACAAAAACAACCAAAAACCTTCCTACACCATGTCAGCCATACACAACATTGAACCTCTTACACCAGGTTCGAACTACGCAGACCTGATCTCCTCTTCAATAGGAGTACGTAGGCAGCCATTCCTGGTGCGGTCTCACCCCCTACCAAAACACAAACCTTGTCAGTTGGTACTGGGATCATCCTTCAATACACTAAATTTCATTTGGCTTCAGACCAAAGGGATGGAATTACCTGAACTCCTCCCAAATAGGAGATTTGGCGACCATCTAAGCTGCGGTCATACCTTGAAGAGCAACACCAATCCATAAAAGGTGGAATTAACTAGGCTTCTCCCAAATAGAAGTACTGGCGACTATCTGTGGTGCGGTCAATCTCAAAGAAGAAAGCCACACTCCTCTACACATTTCCATTCAGAGACAAGTCCCAAGACACCAAAGATGGTAGGGATACACATAGATCGATGATCCATTCTGAACTATCCAGAGACAACTCAATGTCCATCCACCCAGGAGGAATTCAGAATACATCAAGATCACAAGCCCTGAAGCAGCAGGCAAATTATCAAGCAAATAGCAGGATATATCTAAAAGGGAAGTGATCCAAAAATATATTTCCCTGTCATATATATAATGTTGTTTGATATATATACAATGTAAACTATACATGACAAAATGCCTAAGTTAGTCTGTGCAGGTAAATACAAGCTCATCTACAAGTCAGGATATATACGAGCTAACAGGCCTAACATGGCGTCCCTCTCAGAAGACGGAGGCGAAGCTGTGGTCTCCTGTATGAGAATATCTACACGACCCAAAAGATCCGTAGCCATCTGCATGATGACCATATGATCATCAATATATGCGCTCATCTCTACAATCATGCCAGTGGTAAGGGACCTCACTGCAGTGCTATCTATGATGGCTACATCCTGGGCAGATATAGCACTATCCCGCTCAACTATCATCGCATCTCCGGGCCGATATAGCCTCATCCCGCTCAACAATAAGAAGAGATCTCTGCGATCTAATGCCTCATCTCTCTCCAGTAGAGCGGCGTCCCTCACGTCAAGAGCAGTCGACATCATAGATCGAATCTGGTCTCTCTCAAAGGTCATCAGATGAAGACTCATCTCTAAGTACCGTGCCGAGTGCTGAATCACAAAAGTACTTGTACTAGGAGAATCCGGAAGAAATGCTGGCCACCCAGCAGCGGGCTCCTCCTCGATGTAGTTATCAATGTCCTCCGTGGCTCTGCATCGTCTGACTCAATATCTGGTACCACAGATACTTCTGCAGCCAATAAAATCTCTGTCTCCATCCATGCGGAATACTCTGCAGAATAACCGGGATGACTGGTAGAAAAAGAAGCTATCTCACGCTGATCCCAAAGAAGCATACACACGGATCGGGTCCTCACTTTGAGAGATATCGAGAAGTTGAACACCGACCTATCGCCTCGAAAGGATGAAAATCTCGAACCGGGTCGAATCGCGACATTACTACCAATGGGTGATAAGTAGTCACGCCTCAAGCCAACCAGAGGGAGGAAATCCATGCCCGGAGCGTGAGTATGTAAGTCAGATGGTGAGCATGACCTCGAGCACGCGACAATATCTTTGAATAGATCTACGATATCCGCCAAAAAATGCGGACCAAGATCGAGCATCCAGACACTCCGATGGTCGAAAGGAGTATGACATGGCCACATCATGGGAGAAGCAATACCCATGTCATCTAAGGGTACCAACCGGTCGCAAGTATGACATAAACCACACATACAGCATGACCAAACTCCCAGTAAACACGCCTGACGGGTAAGTACAGCAGTAGGATGCTGACCGCAGAGTCTTTGCTACAATCATAGGCACAATGGTACGACCCTCCCTGAGAGCTCTCACGACCATGATAACGCCTATATCTATCTCATCCATATACCGCGACATGTACATATAACATCAGTACATCAACTCTGGACAAACGCCAATGATCCTCCGACGCGGTGAAATCCCCAGAATGTCGTGAGTAGCCATCCTCCGTGCCAAATCTGTCATACAGAAAATGCTGAGAGATCACGTGGCCGGATGTTAACTCATCCTGCACTACTCTGCGCCTCAATCCTGTGAGAGTCATGAATCATATACTCATGTCTCCCAAAGCTAGGTGCACGCAAGGTCTGTCTAAGGGCAGCATCGTCAAACGTACATACTCCTCCAGAGTAGGAGTCAACTCATGGGTGCGAAAATGGAATACCTGCCTATCAGGTAGCCAATGCTCTAGCATCCCGTCTACAAATCCTGCAGGAACCTGAAATGCCAAAAGGGTCATGGTATGTCGCAAAGAACAGATCTCAAATACCCTATCTGGTGGTGACATGCTATCGTACCACGATCGCATACCTAATGCCACCACTGACGGTGGGGGTATGATCTATATGGCTAACTATCGAAGAAGACATCTATATGGGCCGTGTCATAAGACCATCCAGGGGTCAATGCCGAATATCTCTAGACATACATACATATGCATAACATGATATATGCATAACAGATAATAGATGTCAATATGATATAGGGAATGAAAAATGGTGCATACATTCCTAAATATATCATCATCTAATACATCAGCTCTGTACAGCTACACATACAGGGAAATGGGGCACAACCGCCCTATTGCTAACAGAGGCCTATCAAAAGATATAGCGAGAATGGGGAACAACCACCCAATATCTAACAGAGGCCTATCAAAAGATATAACGAGAATATACATCAGAAGAAAACCAGGGTCTCGATGTCTACGTCCTCAATCCTGTCCACCTGATGTAACTCCTCCTGAGTCACTGGATCTCTATCAACAGGGATGTCAGGCCTATAAAGAGGAGGATCTACGCCGACAAAACTAAATGGGTCGTCTGAGGGGCTAGCACCTGAGCTGAAAGGAACAAATGACTCCGCCTCTGCTGGATCTCTGCCCAAATGCCGAATAAATACATGTGCCTGGTCCAACTGCCGGGTCAAGCTATCAATCTGGGTCATATGAGTCGGAGCTCAGACACAAGAAACCCAATCCGTCATCATCAAAGATCCTGGAACCATGTCCCCCATAAACTATGTGGCGCAGGACTGGGCTCCAATAGTGCGAGGGAACCACCAACGCTGGAACGTCTCCTCAGTACATGGGCCCTCTGATAATGCAAAGTCGTCAACCCCCAACAATGGGATATCAGTGACGGGTGACTGTGATATAGGCCAATGACGCCTGGCAGGAGGCAAAATTGGTATACGGATCTTCCCTGTGGTGCTCCTAATAGCACGCTCTCCTAAATAGAGCTCCCAGCCTCCATTTGTGAAGAAAGGAAGCCTCCTGGTAGAAATCAAATACTCGACTCCAGTCGGGTGTCCATCCTCAAAGCCGATGGTCAAATGCTCCCCTGAATAGGGAATCCATGTAATGGTACCCACCGTCAGTAACTCCAGCTAAATACGGCAGTGAGTGAATCCCTCAGATATAGGGACCTCCGGCAAAATAGAATGATGTCATCGTCGTCCTCGTGGATAGGTATCTAAACTTAACACACTTACATGACGCAAACATGGGAGCCTCTCATAGGCCCAAAACTGCCAACACAATGGCAAAACATCTGCTATCAGTAAACACTCTTAACCTATGAATGGGAAAAGATAAGAGAAATACTCATTAGCAGAAATGGGTAAAATCCTAGCCAAGCCTCGGTCAAACCCTGTGAGCGCATGCGGATGCCCCGGAGGAAATAGGCAAAGGTGTAAGAGCCGCAATCGTACTCTCCAATATGGTCCATATCGCATGTGGCACTGACCAAAGCAAAAGATACTGTTGAAAATTTATCTGCTATGAAGCAACCTCGAATGATCATCAGGAACAATCACCGCAAAATGCGATCCCTGATCCTGACATCATCAGGAATGGGCTCACTCAATAGCCCGCTCATAGCATCTACGCTCAAAGGACCTGAACGGATAGTCCTGCCTTTGTGCGCCTCCGCCGACACTCCTAGCAAGGATCGGACGGCAGTGGGAGTGATATTCGCCATGCAAGGCACTGGCTCCCCTCTAAACTCCATACCTGTGATAAATCGCCAATCCATAGGCGTCATCATCACCTCGTTATCTAGCAGGTGAAGTGACTGAGTCTGATAAAACCATCGCTCAGACAATGCCCTGAGGTAACCCCAGGGACAACGACAGGGAAGGATGGAGAAGAATGCCCCGAGTCCCCACTCATGAACCATCGCGCTCAGAGTCGGGATGAAGTGCTCGGTACATGGAGTGAATGTTGAACCAGATTCCTCGAGGTCATGTAAAACCAGAACTCGCATGAAATGCAGATCAACATCAGAACCCTTTAATCCTCATCAATAGGAAAGAAGGAAGATCAAAGTCTAATGTCATACCTCGTTAGCATGCAAGTACATCGATGGATGTCTACTCAAATCACCCAGCAACTCTGGGTTTTCCACCTGAATGCTCAGAAGCTCCCTACGAGGGACATGTGCAGCAGGAGCGGGATCCTCAATCGAAATATCCGCCTCCTCTTCCTCAACGTCTGACACATCTACCCGGACATGACGAATCACGGCCTCCACCAATCGATGAGGTCATTCGATGTAATCGGGATGAGTCACTTTCAAGCCCCTCCGCCGCACGCCGTAAGCGGTCCTCAGTAGAACCGATCTACCGATTCGGATCCATAATATCGTGATAACAAGTCTCCAAATCACCTCAGAAAGGGTGTGATATTTCCTTACCTGGAGCTTTTTAAATGCATTTATGACTATATGAATGCATGCATTTACTTTAAACTATAATAGAGTCAAAATGCATGACTACCCAATGCCTACATTTGGAAATTTTTTTCCATAGTCCCCTTTGAAAATAGGACTATCCATATGCACATAGGCATGTCTAGGTAGTCATTCTGTAGCACACCTGCCCCAAAGTCATATACATAATATATGCATTAAAAATAAAAATCATCATGCATAAGACCGACCTCAATGCTAGGAGTACTTTTCCTTTCTACCTTTTGCTCATTGGGCCTTAAATAGGACAAAAAAATAGCAGAAAAAGGTGCCAATTTGACTGTCTCAAAAGTTAAATTTTTTCACATCATTATGTTCAGCATGGTTTAATACTAACATTTACTATGTTGAATATTTTTTATCAAGTCATTTGTGTATACATAATTACTACTATGTGTTTAGATGCATTTTGTGCGATAACTCACAATCTAACAGACAGAAATTGGAAAAAATTACATGCATACGTTACCAAGATAGTGTAGAACACTTGTACGGTGACAGAATTTGCAGAAAACAACCTGAACTCAGCAGATCTGAAGATGGCTCGCAGTTTTTTCTAAGTGAAACAAGTTGAAAGTGACTTGTAAAGACCAGCATGTAGGATTTATAATCCGTGCCTGGCCGCAGGCCCACCTGTGGCTGCAGCAGGTACACTTGCGGCACCCTTATGTGGGTCCCACCCCTCCGGCTCGGTCCAGTTCGAGTTGAAACGGAGTTCTTACAGGCTAGAAAGGTCAAATCGGGAATAAAAATGCCACGCGATGGAGCAAAATAGAATACAATCCTGGTCTTCTCAGATGAGACTTTGAACCTGTACATCACTCATTGGTAGTCACCCGAACACGAGGTATACCCTGCCAATGATCCCATTTGTCATAAATCACATCAGGCAATACCTCATACAGGTCCGATGCCGCCAACTCTGGGTCGTTACCCTAAATAGGTCCCCGACGGGGGTTACAACGTAGGTCCCCGACGGGGGCTAAAACGTAGGTCCCCGATGGGGGTTACAACGTAAATCCCCGGTGGGGGTTATAAAACGTTCATCCATTGACATTTCTATCAATGAAGTTCAAGCAGCCTTGACGTTATTTCAAGCTGATGGCAAGTAAACCCATCGAAGCATTGAGGACTGTTCGATATTTGCGCACGTACTCATGAGTCCCCAATGAAGCCCCGGCAGGGGATTACAACGTACATTCAAGCCGTTGACAAACATATCAATGAAGGTCAAGCAACCTTGACATTATCTCAACCGATAGCGATTAAACCTATCAGAGCTATAGAGCTATTCAAGGATTTCATGCTCGATTACTCATATTTCCCCCAGCGGATCCCCGACGGGGGTCACAACGCAATGCTCTGTTGATTTACCCGATAGCGGAAGTTGAGCAACCTTGACAATCTACATAATCTCAGTCATTAAATCACATGTAAGTGAAGGTCAAGCAACCTTGACAGTAGATCCCACAGGATTTTGCAACCGTTGATTCACATGTCGGTGAAGTACACGTTAACGAAGGTCAGGCACCCCTAACAACATTTGCTATTGGTAGTAAATCTAGCAGGATCTTGACATGTCCTGGCGATATCAACCAGGAAAGGTCAATGTTATCAAAGAGGATAGATGATGGAATATGTTATACACATCCTCAAAACAAATCAAGCTTTATCCCCACAGATCTCTTACACATAAGAGGTACCTCTTCAGGATCAAATCGTTATCAAGAACACGGGAATTTGGTGATAACTCCAACATCAACATCCTAACAGATTCGGCTTATACATCAGATCTGGTCAGTATTGCCATTCCCCAGTTGAAGCAACAGGGATCCCGCAATCATCCCCAGCATGTTGGGCTACAACCCCGTACACGTGCATCATACATTTGTATCATTTTTACTACACATAGTACCACGTTCGTCTTGTTGCGTTTCAAGTGTCTAGGATTCTTTATCCTACCCATGCATCACCCATGCATGAGTATGATAAAGAGGGCATCTGTGAGACACTCAAAATTTTTTGTACTATCACATTACTAACATGCGTAGGAGGACAGATTCGTCTTTTAAGAGAGAACCCTGAAAGACAATCCAAATCCATACCGGATACTACCGGAAGTTCAGCCTCAACCTCGGATCGCAGTCTGAGAGTAATGATTTCAACCTCCGATGTAACCCTGAGGCCTGCAGATACAACACCAGAACACACACCAGAGAAGACCGATTAATCTCGGAGATAACCCCGAGGTATCCAGTCTCAGTCCCAACCATGGGAATAGCCACCAACCTTGGTGATAACCCCAAGGAATGCAGTTTCGGTGATAACCCCGGAAATGCTTGTTTCAAATGCGACCAGCTTCAATCTCAGCGCTCACAATGAGATACATCTGCATCAACCCGACAATAACATCGGAAGACAGCACACCTCAAAGATGACGGTGAGGACCTTCAACAATTGCGGTAGTCCAATCACGGTGAAGTCCGAGCAACGTCTCATGATCAAATTCAATCCGCAATAACACCGGTGAGGGGCAACATCGTCATCTCGTCAAACACGATTCCACGTCACGTCTCTATGCAACGATGTTCCACAAGGCTAACCAATCCTGAGTGACTATTCTGCGGGGTAACGGATGAAAGTTGAAGCTTGAAGACCGGAGGGCATCGTCCCATCTTCAATGACTTCGTACAAACTCTAATCCCATGCCATCGTACAACTCTCGACAACGGCGGTCCAAAATAGGTCATGTATACCTCAAACGGATGCCCGAATTGCACTTCTGGAAAGCCGAGTGGACATTACAGTGCCTGAGTGCACGTACTTCGAGACGACCCGACCCAACAAACCTGGGCCGACCCGGGTTGCCTCTGGTACACCTGCGGCTAAAATGCCTATAAATAGAGGGCTTGGGGTGCTGATTTTCCAAGAGAAAAAGATGGGGAAACCCTGCATAATTCGCTCTGCAGTCGCCCATACAGTGTATTTCCCACTTTCAAACACCTGTGAGCTCATATATAGCCTCTTTTGTACTCACAAAAGCCAGTGTTTACCCACTATAAAGATATACAAGCCTTTTTTAGCAGTCAGCTGTAAGCCTTCTCACACACTTTAGAGTCTTTCTCTTCATCTTTGCACACACCCTTTTACACGTTGAGAGTCGTGTTGCTTGCTTTTGCCCGGACTTCGGTCCGTGGTTTCATTTCAGTCTGTATATATATATATATATTATATATATTTACATATATATTGACTAACATTATCGAGTTATGCCTAGATTGAGCCTAGACTTCGGTCTGGAGCGTTTACTGCTTTAATATATATATATATATATATATATATATATATATATATATATATATATATATGCGAGTAAATGCATTGAATCGAAGTCTAAACTCATCAACAAAAGTCCGACATACGATTGATATATATATATATATATATATATATATATATATATGAATCGTGGTCGAACTCGCTCGATGAGCCCTGATTTTATATCGGTGCATTTATTAAAAATTATATATATATATATATATATATATATATATATATTTATATTTATATATATGAATTATGTTCGAAACTCGCTCGATGAGCCTGTATATTTTACATAATATGCGTTTAATGCTTTTTATATATATATATATATATATATATATATATATATATATATATATATATATATATATATTTTATTTTAAATCTTGCTCGGAGTTTCCTTCGTGGCGATTGATTGCTCTTACGACTTTATTTACCTTTCTCGATCCCCATGGAGGTGCTTCGTGGTTGGTGATCATGTCTCGTATATATATATATTTACCGCTTTTATATATATATATACCGCCATCGCTTTCATATAAATTACTGAAGATTCTCAGGCCCCTAGGAATCATGTGATCATGATTCGTCCCATTGGATCTAGATTCGGTTCCGTGATGGACATTTTCAAATTTGTAAGCGACTTGTAAATTATTCATGATGTCCGAATTTCCTCGGATGGTTTCC
Organism: Panax ginseng; assembly: GCA_020205605.1. Taxonomy (NCBI): domain Eukaryota; kingdom Viridiplantae; phylum Streptophyta; class Magnoliopsida; order Apiales; family Araliaceae; genus Panax; species Panax ginseng. The sequence continues at coordinate 112,312,702 of CM035145.1, forward strand.
ATACCCACGAGGAAGTCGGCATTATTTTTGTATATTATTTCGATACGGATGCCTCGCAGATCCGTCAAATAAAATCAATCCAAATGTTCACTTAATAAAAATGGGAGTGTAAAAGGTCTCAATTCCTATTGAGCATCGTGGTTTGAAAAACCTCTTTTATAAAACATCAACGCCATATCTTGCTAAAATTGAATTTTTACATAAATTCAAACCCCGTGTATATAGGTTCAACGAGGCCTCGCACATCTTCCATATAAAGACACACCCACACACACACACACTCGGATAATAGTTTCTTGAAAAGAGGCGGTCATAGTGGTAACACGGATGTCTTTGGGTGCCTAACACCTTCCCCGCATGATAACCAAGTCCCGGACCCTAAATGAATCTTCGGTTTCACCGAATTCGTATATCAGTGTCACATCATCGGGTCAATGTACAAACCTTTTCTCGGTTGTGTTGGTACAACCATTTAAAAAACCAACTGGCGACTCTTAACAGTCCCATCGTCGACATCATACATGTCAGACCTTTTTCACTTATTTTTTCAAACAAATCTCACCTAAAATGAGAACACCAAAGAACAAGTAACGAAAAGGGACACCCAAAAATCCAGACGTCGACAAGTTCGTGATCGACTTAGTGTTGGGGACATCACCGATATTGAAGGCCCCGTACAGAATGGCTCTGATTGAAATAAAGTAATTGATGGTACAATTACAAGAACTGTTAGAGAAAAAGTATATTCAACCAAGCGTATCACCGTGGGGAGCGTCAGTGTTATTCGTGAAGAAGAAGGATTGGTCGATGCATCTTTGCATTGATTATAGATAATTGAACAAAGTCAGTATTAAAAACAAATATCCATTACCAAGAATAGATGACTTGTTTGATCAGTTGAAGGGTGCTAAATACTTCTCAAAAATAGATTTGAGAAGTGGGTATCACCAATTGAAGGTAAGGAATGAGGATATACCTAGAACGACATTCAGAACTCGGTATGGACATTATGAGTTTCTGGTGATGTCTTATGGTTTAACCAATGCACCTGCTTCATTCATAGATTTGATGTATAGGGTGTTTAAACCATTCTTAGACAAGTTTGTAGTTGTATTCATTGATGACATTCAGGTGTATTCCAAAACTCAAGAAGAATACGTGGAACACTTACGTTTGACATTGGAAACACTAAGAAAGGAAAAGTTCTACGCAAAATTCTCTAAGTGCAAATTTTGGCTAGATCCTGTACAATTTCTTGGGCACGTGATTGACAAGGATGGGATTTCAGTGGATCCATCAAAAGTGGAAGTTGTAATCAATTGGGAACAACCAAGAACACCGTCAGAGGTAAGGAGTTTCTTGGGACTGGCCAATTATTATAGAAGATTTATTCAATATTTTTCTAAGATAGCCACTGCTCTAACAAATTTGACAAGGAAAGCGATAAAATTTGTTTGGACGGAGAAGTGTGAAGAGAGTTTTCAAGATTTGAAGAAGAAGCTAAATATGGTACCTGTGTTGTCATTAACAGATAGTATAGGAAACGTTGTGGTGTTTAGTGATGCCTCATATAAAGGGTTGGGTTGTGTTCTTAGGCAGAACGAAAAAGTAATTGTGTATGCATCAAGACAACTAAAAGATTATGAGAAAGGTTATCTGAATCATGATTTGGAATTGGCTGCAGTAGTATTTGTTCTGAAGATATGGAGACACTATCTCTATGGAGAAAAATGTGAGATCTATACAAACCATAAAAGTCTGAAGTATATTTTCACACAGAAGGACCTGAACATGCATCACAGAAGATGGATGGAATTGATAAAAGATTACAATTTTGAGATCTTTTATTACCCGGGCAAAGCGAATGTGCTTGCAAATGATTTGAGTAGGAAAGGTCGGGAGAAGTTGATGCTGATAACCACTCAGGAGGAGCTTATTTCAGCAATGACAAAGCTAGAGTTGGAAATCAAATTTCTAAAGGAATCTGAGGAACGACTATTCCAGATAGATGATAGTCCAACTTTGGTGGACAAAGTGAAGAGTGCTCAACTACAAGATAAAGAATGCGAAATGATCAAAGAGAAAGTGGTTGAGGGTAGTGATTTAAAATATAAGATCTATACCGAAGGACTACTACAGTTCGAGGAAAGAATTTGGGTTCCAGCAGTACCAGAGCTTAAAGACGAAATCTTGACCGAAGCACACAACACAAGATATTCGATTCATCTAGGAAGTATGAAGATGTATCAAGATTTGCGACGACATTTTTGGTGGCCGAACATGAAAAGAGACGTTGCTGAATGTGTGGTAAAATGCTAGACATGTCAAAGAGTCAAGGCCGAGCATCAAAGGCCAAGCGGATTACTTCAACCGTTAGAAATACCGCAATGGAAGTGGGAACATGTCACAATGGATTTTGTGGTAGGTCTTCCAACTACTCAGAAAGGATGTGATGCGATTGGGGTGATAGTGGACAGACTGACAAAATCAGCACACTTTTTGCCAATAAAGATTAGATTTAATCTTGATCAATTGGCAAGGTTGTACATTAAAGAGATCATTTCGAGGCATGGAGTGACTTTGTCAATTGTATCAGATAGAGATCCGTGATTTACGTCAAACTTCTGGAAGAGACTACAAGAATGTATGGGAACACAATTGCGAATGAGTAGAGCATACCATCAGCAAACCGATGGGCAAAGTAAACTAATAATCCAAATGTTGGACGATATGTTGAGAGCATGCGTCATGGATTTCAAAGGGAGCTGGCAAGAACATTTACCATTTGTGGAATTTGCCTACAACAACAGTTACCATGCGAGCATCGGCATGCCACCTTACGAGGCATTATACGGCAGAAAGTGCAGAATTCTACTATGCTAGGATGAAGTAGGTGAACGCCAACTGTTAGGACCAGAACTGGTACCACAAACTACTGAGGTTGTCAAACTCATCAGGACAAGATTGGTAGCAGCCCAAGACAGACAGAAAAAGTATGCCGATCAACACAGGCAGAATCGCGAATTTGAAGTAAGAACTTTTGTTTTCCTAAAAGTTTCTCCTTGGAAGGGGAAAATTCATTTTGGCAAGAAAGGAAAGCTCAGCCCAAGATATTGGACTGTTCGAGATACTGCGAAGAGTGGGGGAAGTGGCTTATGAGGTAGCTCTACCTCCAGAGTTGGAAAACATTCATAATGTTTTTCACATTTGATGTTCTGACCAGTATAAACCCGATTACAAACATGTGATCGAATATGAACCAATTACTGATTCGAAAGAAAGATTTGTCTTATGAAGAGATTCCTCCGGATAGTCGATGTAAAAGAACAAGTGCTCGAAATAAAGTGATACCTTACGTGAAGGTGATATGGAGGAACCACAATGTCAAGAGGCTACGTGGGAACTCGAAGCTGATGAAGAATTACCCTGAGTTATTTGTTTAATCTATGTCTTCAATTCTGGGGACAAAATCTTTGTAAGTAGGGAAGAATGTGACGATTTGATTGTTTGAATTATGATTCTGAGGACAGAATCCTTGTAAGGAGGGAATGATGTAACATTCCAGAATTTTAATTATAATATTAAATATTTATTGAGTTATATAAATATTTAATGGATGTGTTTATCATTGAATAAATATTTGTTTAATTGATTTGATTTTATTTGGTTAATTATTTGTGAAATAAATAATTAATGAGTTAAGGAAATTATTATTATGTTGATATGTCAAATTGATGGTTAATTATTTGTATTGAGTTATGTGATTAAATGATTTATTTAATTAATTGTTATTTGAATTAATTAAATTAAATATGAAATCTTGATTAAATAAAGTGTGATAAATAACTATATTATAAGGAGTTATTAAAATAAATTAAAGTAGTTTTAATTTAGTTTTACCCAAACAATGCTTAAGGATATAAACTCTTTAATTTTAAATGATTTGCCAAACAAAGCCCTATGGCTTTTGGAATTCTTTTTAATTTTGAATTATAATAAACTAAATAAATTTTTAAAAAAATAATATTTATTAAATTGGTAACTGCTAATTTATTACGGTCATTAGTAGGCGTATTATTATTTTTACGTTGGCTAGCCTATCAGTTAGTACGCTTAATAGCTTAAGTCTTATACTGAGGAAAGAAAAGTGAAAAGTTACAGAGGATTTTAGAGAGAATTGCAAGAGAGTTTTGAGAGAGAATTGAGAGATGTGGATTCTAAATAGTTTTAACAAGAATTTCAAACAAATTGAAGGTACTATATCTAAACCTTAGTATTACATACATATATATGTTCTTTGGCAAAACTGTATATTTTCTGTGAATTACAAATGTGTTGAATTGTTGTAGAAAACTGAATTATGGTGAGTATATGTGTTTATGATGCTAGAGTTTATGTTTAAACAAGTAAATTGCATGCTAATCTCAGATAATTTCGGTTTACAGTAGAAGAAATTTTCGACAGTGTATGTTAATATGTATTTTTTTCATATGGCTCATGTAAGTACCAATTTTGATGGTCAATTCATATGTTAAACTGTAAATTGAATCTTGTATATGTTAGTTCATTAAGAAATGAGCATAACGTAATTTGAACGAAGCAATTTGGCCAAGTATAGAGATTACAATGATAATTTTGGTGAAGAAACTCAAAAATAGAGTTTTACTATAACAATATGAATTTTGAGAAATTAACCTAGCTTAAATTGTTGTTAAATGGTGTTAAATGGTGGAATATGTTCACAAATATGTTTGTGATAGTTCTATACCATTTTTACATGTTATTATTACTGTTTGGTGGGTGAAATTCGTGTTAGTTGGCTTAAGAAAACTACCATAGCCATGTTCTGTAGAAACTGGAGTGCATGCGTACGCATGACCAAAGCGATCTCTTGCCAAGCGCAGTAGCGCAATCGAAGATAAAATCTGGCGGCGCAGACCAAAGGTGCCAGCCAGATAAATGAAGTCAACTAATTTTCGCAAACTTTGAACGTTCAGTGTAACTTAGCTTAATGTTAGGTTAATGTGAGAATCATGTAACAACAAGGTTAAACAGAGTCATGTTAGGTGGATTGTAAATTCAAAGTTGTAAAAGAGATTAGTAAGTTACGAACGTGTTATGCGTAACCTAGTTTATACAATTAATGTTAGATAAGTGTTGTGATGTTAACACTTGGGAATTCTGAAATATATATGGTAGTATAAGACTTGTGCTAAAATAACAAGTTTAGCTAGTAATGCGTTTTATATTGAAAAGTGAATATTAATATGTCTATTAGATGTTGTGGTTTTAATACTGTGTATAGGTGAACGTGAGTTTTAATATTTTAGCTTACACTCGAGGCAAGTTTTCTAACTCTACACTTTCGTTGAGTTAGTTCTATTATTACATTGTGTAACTTCATTCTTTTAATTGAGCAAGTGTCTAAACTTCTCTTTTTACATTGAGCAAGTTTTCTAACCCTACATTTACATTGAGCATGTTTCTTACTTTAATCTTTCATTAATCGAATTCTTGTATTCCTCATCATTATTTGAACAAGCTAGCTATGACTTCAACTTTATTCAAACAAGTTTCGAATTCCAATATTTATTGATTTATTCTAACTTGTTTATTGTTAGACAAGTTTCTTTATTGTCCTTCATGTACGATAAATGCAATTTTCTTGAATTCTAATTTCTAAAGTTGAATTATCTTAGTTCATTTACTTGACACAAGCCATTCTCATAATGAGCAAGCTTTAATTTTAGCTTGATATTACTTAATGTATATTCAATAATTATGTTATTATTGATCAACTGTTGTGTTATCAAACACTATTGATTCAACTAGTCCTCTAGTTGATGTTCGTTAAACTTCAAATTACCCTTGAAAGTTTATCCAAACCAAACTTTCTTTGGTGCGGACTTGTACTCTAAATACTAAGATGAACAACCCTATTATTAGGGGTTTACGCTTAGCGTTGAAATGTTTGTGCCCAATACATTGTACGAAAGGCTGATCCCCCTAAGTAAGAGGAGTCCTTATAGTCTTATGACTGTTAAAGTTGAAGTTGAAAGATTACTTGCAACTGTGGACATAGTTTGTGGTCTTATGACCCTCAGTTTTATATACTCCATATTTTGATTCCAGTCGTTGGTTATTATTGATAGAGTACTATTCAGTGTTGTTGAACCTATTTGTTGGAAGTTATTTCATTCGTGTTGATTCATTTCTATATCTACTGAGCAATTGTTTTGCTCACTCTTGCATATTTATACACTTATTGCAGCTAAGGTTGAGAAGGTAAATGAACCTACAACTAGCAAAAGAAAGGGAAAAATGTACAAGTGATGAGGACTTGTAATTTTAATTTTGTTATAATGATAGACTTTTAATAATGATGTGATGTAATAATTTAATTTCCGCATTTGAATGATTGTAATTAAAGGTTAGATAACCTGGGAGATAATTTTTATTAACGTAATCCTGTATGGGCAGGTTTTATTATTCAATTTTATTATGATTGGGTAGTTAGATATGGAAGTTTTGATTAAGTGAACACAAAATCTTGTGGAAATGAAGTACCTAGATTTGGGGGTGTCATAGAGTCAATGGGAGCATTGTTCATGGCAGTATTGGATAGAAACATCCAGTATTGTAAGGAGGTAAAGGAGTTGAAAGAGGATCTCTATGCTGTCTTGGAGGATAAGACAGATGTGGAGTCGATGTGGGAGCAGGAACATGACGAGAGAGTTTTAGCCAAGGACGAGGTCCATAAGCTAAAACAAGAGGTCTTTGAGCTCAGGTAGGAACTAAAGACCAAGAAACAGAAGATAAGGAGGATGTCCTATATTCATAGGAGTTCTCATAAGGATTTCCAGCAGCAGGTAGCTGGGTATCCAATAGAGGCTAGGCAGACTCGGCATACTATCAGCCGTGATGTTATCGCCGGTCTTGCCACCACAGATTTTGATAATGCCTTACGGAACATGTAATCTAGTAGTGACTAAAGTAGTTTTAGATATGTAAATATTGTGTATCTAGTAATGACGTAAAACCCTCTTTTGTATATCAAAGGGTAGTCTTTTGTAAATCCCAATTTTTGGAAAGCAATTACGGGATAGTAATGTAATCAGCTTAGGCTGTATAATGTAAACAATGTAGTATTATACTACAAGAAAATGAATCAATATAAGCCTTTTATGGAACATATTGAGTAATAAATGTTGAAGTTATTGTTTACTCTTGAATAATAACTATACTAACAGGAAGTGAATAATAACGAAATGTGTTTACGAATGTGGTTAGTATTTTGGCTATGTGCTAGGATTAGTTGTTTTGAATTATCAAGACGAAAATAAATGTTTTTCGAGAATTTTTCTGTAAAAACACTATTCATCCGATTTCGTTCGGAGCTTAGGTTTGAAATTCCGAGAAACGCGTAAAGATAGAATATGAAGATATAATAGAATATTCGATAATATTTCGGTTATGGCAAACGAAGTTTTTGCCTGCGGACTTAAAACCTAAGGGTTAATGAAAGATTTTCGAAAGGGAAAGGAAATGCGTATAATCATTTCGGCTATTATATGTATAAGATACGAGTATTATACTAGTTTGAATACGAATATGGTATAAAGAATAGTACGACGTATAATACGACGTATAATATGAATATTGTATAAGTAGTAGACGAAGAGAATACGGGAGTTATATGCATATAATACGATTAGTTCTAATGGATTATGAGTTAAGGATTTTGTATAATCTAATGGTACTTGGATTAATAGCAAGCCCAATGAATTATGGAATCAAGTCGAAGTTAAGGCCCAATGTTAAGTTATGTCAAGCCCAATCCAAGAAATCAAACCGCGGATCAAACCGGCGTGTCACGGGATGGGTAAAACCCATGGGGCAACCCATGGAATGATCCATGGAGGGTGGACCGGCCACATTGCCACCAAGTAAAGTGATTACTTGGTGGATAAGTTGTTGAGGAGTTGGAATAGTAAGGAGGTGGCCTTTTTGACCATTTTGCCCTCCATTTGAAATCCTATAAATAAGAAGCTTGGCTAATGTATTTTGTGTTTTGAAAATCTTGTCCAATACATATTAAGAGAGAGAAAGAGCTAGAAACACATAATCAAGCTACTTCCAAGAAAAACATAAGACGTTTACCAAAAACGTGAAGAACGACAAAGGTAATAGTTCGTAAACCTTAATCTTCATCTTTTTCGATTTCTTTCTCGTAGAGAATCGTAGATTGGTGGAGCATGTATAGTGAGGAGTAATAAGGATGACTATTGATAATGAAAACATTGATAAGTCATGATCGAATAAAAATCATAAGTGTTTACGTAAGTTAAAACCGTAGAAAGTGATGAACGTTAACTTAGTTGTGATTGGATGATTTGAAAAGCATCATGGCTAGGGTATGTGCATATGGTTTGGTTAGGGTGTAGATGATGAATCAATGGAGTGTTCCATTTGATTTGGCTTATAGAACACGAGTAACGAAGTTATGGCGAATTTTGCGAAAATATACGTTAAACGTTAAAATCATAGAAATCTCGGATTAAGGGTCAAAAGTTGTCGTGTGACTTGCAAACTTCGGTTTTCAATGTCAACACGTGAGATAAGGTATTTAAGAGTCGTGGACGCAAGAATCGTCGAATTCTGACTTATAACGAAGAAAACGAGTATTGAACGCTTGAAAACGATAAACGAACGCTCAAAATGAACCAAAAGGTGAATTCTGAGTTAACAAATTCAAAAATGTAAAATTCTTATATGAACACGTAGAGTATGTAATTTTGAGTTGTGGGCTTTCGAATGAGCCAATTCGGATGTTAAACGAATAAGTTATGAAGCCGAGAAGTTCGTTGGAAAAACCAATTGTCAAAACTAACTGGTGCACAGGGGCGGCGGCGCAACGCCAACCCAGTGTAATTTTGTCACGCCGTGGCGCCAAGCATGGCCGAGAGAAACCAAAATCTTCTGGAGACTCGAGCCGCATCGCGAGAGTTAGTGCAAGGACTCGCACCGCACCGCCGAGTCCGGGAAAAACCCCTGGAGAGTGACGCCGCAACGCCATTATACTAAAGAGATGTCGCGCCGCAGTGCCGGCAGTGAGAAATAGTTGACCAAGTTAGGTTTTTAATTCTGTTTGAATGTAAACCAAAGGTAAGACATGAATGTACTTAATGTACATAATAAGGCTGACTTTAAATCACTTATAAAGTGATAACGTTAGAAGATTAGATATGGTTTAATAGGAATTAAACGAAGAACGCAAAAGTGTAAGCAAGTAAACCGTGAAGGGTTTTCAAAGTTGGTATCTCACCAATGATGATCAAATGTCGGTTAATAACTAAAGAACGTTAACGAGTCATAATGAAGTATAGTAAGTCAAATTGACTTTATTAATGAAATAAATTCAAGTAAGACATAGAAGATAAAGAAGTTGGTTAAAACAAATAAAGTTAGTTGTTTGTAAACTAATTACAGTGTGCTATGTGAATATATCATCTAGATCCTGTAAAGACTGAGAATTGATTGAATATTTTATTCGAAGACGCTAGAAGGAAAGTTTCCTTAATGCTTGTCTAACCTCCGTGTTAGTCAGGTTTTCTATGATTTATGTTCTGAAATGCATGAATAGTTTTAAAGAAAGAGTCAATGCCTGTTTTAACTCGGCTAGACTAGTCTTGAAGAATTGATTGATTTGCTTACAAGTCTTTCGATATAAAACCGTTAACGCTATCATATGCCAAGTATTTGGTACGGATGTAAAGGTAAGTTTGTCTATGAACAAACAAAAGTTTTTTCATTAATTATTCGATGGGCACGCGAGGTTGCCAAAACTTAAACGTAAATACGTTTAAGGGAAGAGTGTTGATCAACATAGAGTACAATAGGTTGATCACCTAGAAGTGCTGGTAAGTAATGCCGGATGGATGGCCTTAGTGTCGGATGTCCTTTTCAAGTATGAAAACGAAAAGAGTATGTTCATGGTCTTTGGACCGGTTCAGAATTTCTAAGCTATTATATACACTTTGGAATTGTTGTTATTATCTGTCAAAAATATTTTTCATAGGCTTATAATAATTTTCAGATAATTAATATCATTTATCATAAATTTTCAGTCATTAATATTGTATTTAAATGAATTAAATACCACATAATTCTTTTATCATTTATATTCATTTATTATCAAATATTAATGAAATACATGTCCTAATATTATCATATATTTATAATATCATAAAGTATTTTTAATACTTTAAAATCACCTTTATATGATTTTTAAAACCGTTAAATTCATTATCCGATAATTACTTTTAATATTAAAATATTAATATTTTCATGACAAAATATCAAAAGTTATATTTTATAACTTAAAACATTTTTCTAACCCTTAAATCATTTTTATATGATTTATAAAATATTAATCCTATTTTTCCATAATTTATTTAATATATTCATTAAATAAACTAATTACCATTAATAATAAATTATTAATGAAATTTATCACAAAATATTAAAAGTCATCAAAAATAACTTAAAATATTTTCTAACATCATAATATAATTTTTCATGATTTTTCATGAATTAAAACTATTTTTAAATAATTTATTTAATATTATAATTAAATAAATAAATACCTTTTATATTCCAAAAATACTAATTTTTTGAAATATACTTAAAATAATTAAAACTTTTTTAGGACTTTAAAATAATAGTTCATAATTTATTATGTATTTTTAATAATTAAAACCATTTTTATCTATTTATTTAATTAATTAATGTATTTAGAAAATAAGTGTCGCTAAGTATTCTATATAAATATTTAAATCTGTCATTATAAGTGTTCTTGAGCCCAAACCCAGAAAACCGTGTCAGTGCTCAAGTGGGTAGGTTTGACCAACTTTAAAACATAGTTTGATCATGTTCTGAGATATCTTACACTTTGATCATGTAGTAGAAATGTAAGACTTCAATTACCAATCCTTATCTAAGTCATATCGCATTATAACAAGAAGATCTGGCCACCTAAAGTCTTCATCAACTGTTCTCGGGTTTTCCGTAAACCCCAGCGATTCAAGTGGTCATATTTATGCCCGATTAACTCTATGTTCTGTTAACCAAATGGTCGATATAAAGGTTCAAATCTATAGTCTGTGTGTCATAGAACACTTACAAAGAAACAAATCAGTTTAACAAGACTAGAACCATAAACTATGCCTCGGTCAAAGCTTGTCAGAAAATAAGTTCTTCCCTTTTCTGGAAATTTCAGAATCTGCCAATCAAGTCGAGATGCCTAGTTTGACTTCGATTTTCGCTCAACCTGATCATGACTTGAGTAATTCTTTTGCTCTCATATGTCGTCTAGAGGACAGGCTACAAGTATCCATCAACAACATCAATAAAAGACAAACAACTTGACAGATATGGGTTCATGAAGATGTTGTCAGAACGGTCTGGGAAAAATCTGGGTTTCCCAGATTTGTTCTTCAGGCAGTTTGGTCAACGTAGGTTTGACCATGATTATCTACGATTATGTTGTTAATCAAGGTGATCTGATGGCATGGATTAGTAGTTCATGTTCCAGCCTACAAGATCCGACCAACAACACGATCAAAAACATAAAAAATACCAAGATCAGAAGCCATAGATACCTTGTCAAAGATAAATTGGAAATCTGGGAATTTTCTGGGTTTTCCAGAAAGTTGGTTCGTGCTTGGTCAACGCCTTTTGACCGATCATATCTTCCAATATACTCATGATCTGAGCTTGATTCAAGTCTCAGATCAAAGCCCTAACAACAAAGAACACATATATAACATTAAATACACCAAAACATTAACAGGTAAAGATCTAAGACCTCTGACATATGGTTGTCAGGCCACTTTTTCAACTTTTTCCAGATTTCTAAAATCTTCAAAAGTGTGCATCTAGATGTTATAGATCAATGATCTAACAACCCAGATCTCTAAAAGGCACCTTCTAACACCTATCTAACCAATCATTAACAACTTTTAACATCAAATCAAAGATTTTCGAGATTAGGGTTTTCATACCTTTTTGGCTTTGATCATGGTTCTGATCTTTGGGATCTGTTCTTGGCTTGCTATGGATCATACAAAGGACTGATATCCTCCATATTTTTGTGGGTCTAGAGAGAGGAAGTGTGGGTTGAGAGTTTGATATGTAATTAGCAAAGTTTGTGAACACTCTCTCTCTCTTCAATTATTAAAATAATTGAATGCAATGGATATGGCTAATGTAGAAGGCTGATCTTCTGAGATTTATATAATGTAGTTGATCTATGGTAGTTGACTTGCCAATATATGGCAAGATTCAGTCACTTCCCTCCAATAATGCACAAGGGTAAATTAGTCATTTTGATTTTTTTGTTTTGTTCTTAATGGCATATTAGTAAATTGTCCAAACCTTTAGGGTTTAGTGTTTAACCCTTAGGGTTTAGGGTTTAACCCTAACATATTTGAAATTAAATTTCTAGGATTTCAAAATTTTGATTTTCAAAATAGAAAATTAATATTTTAAAATTATAATTAGGATTTTCTAATTATATTAACATTTACTAATCATTATACAAGCTTGCTAATTAGGATTAATATTTTCTAATTAAAATTACTAATTAACAACTAGGTTTCATAATCATTCATTAGGGTTTATAACCCATGAATTAGGGTTTCTAAATTATTAAAAAAATCTAATTACTCATTAAAGTTATCTTTGATTAGGTTTGCAATTAAAATACATAAACCTTATACATAGCATTTAAATTCCTAAATTAGAATTTTAATATCCGAATTAGGGTTTTAATTTCCCGGAACTGAAATTAGGGTTTCCAGAACCGATTTCTAGGGTTTCTTATTAGTCGTTAGGGTTTTCTAACTGAACGTTGACGTTCTTAATATAATATTTTGCCACTAATATAGTTTATTTGTTCAACCCTTGACCCTTAACCACATACTGTACACATATACAACCATATACACAGAACATAATCACGTATATCCTTAATCCTGAATAATTCACCATAAAGATTTTTAAATCTAAAAATTTCTTTTCAGAAATGTCAAATCTATACACTTATTTTCTGTCTAGGTTTATTATTTAACCTTTATTCAATAATTAAGATTTAAATAATTTTTCTAAATTCTTGGGTCGTCACAGAAGTACTAGTCAATGTTGCATGGTGATTCATAGCTATTTGTTCAGTTATGGAAAATAATCATATAATTTTCGATGGGATATTCATATGATCCTTTGATAGACTTGCTGAGCTTATTATGCTCACTTCTTGCTTGAATTATATGATTGTAGCTAAAGCCTAACGAACTGAGAGTTCTAAGAGAGATAAAGGCAATGCTAAGATGGATAGTAATTTTCCTGTAATAGACTAGAGTATTTGTATGTAATATACTCATGAATAACAAAGAATGTATTCGGTTTATGAACCTAGGAAATGATTTATTACTATTGTAATAAGAATATAGTAAGTACACTCATTTTTGTTGATATCTCAATGGAATGACTGTATGAATTGTAGTATCATGTATCACCATCTGTCGGGTTGGGAGATACCCGGATTTGGGGGCGTCACAGTGTGACAACACGAAAATTTAGATAATTATTAAAATCCTGAAATGATGGATTAAAGGTTATAAGATGAACCTAGACAGAAAATAAGTGTATGGATTTGACGTTTCTATGAAGGAATTTTAAGGATTTCAAAATTTTTGGAGAAGAACTTGAACGATTTGATAGACTATAAGTGATAGTCTGATAATGAGGTATATGGTTAGTGTATAAGTTAATAAGAATATGTGTTTGTGGTGAATATATTAATATATTTACTTCAGTTAAATAAATTGTGAAGACAATTTATAGAAAGTAAAGAAAATAATTGGATATATGGTATTATGTTATATGGATAATGGTATAATATTTAATATTATACCAAAGGATATAAAGTAAAAATATGAGAGGAGATCCGTTATGCAAATATGTATATTTGTATCAATTAGTTAGTAAATTAAATTCAAATTTGAATAAATGATTGATTATATTAAATTATATATATTTAATATTTAAATAAATTATTTGAAAACAATTTATGGAGTGGAGGGGAAATTAAATTTAATTATACAATATAAATTGTATAACTTGAATAATTTATTTAATTATGGTATGAGAATTAAATGACCTAAATGGTTATTGTTATTTAGTGGTCCTAGTATTTATATATATACTAGTGTCCTAATCTAAGAGAATTGTGGAACATGTCACAATTGTGGAATTGTGGAATATGAGATAAAAAGAAAGCCAAAATTGGTAGATATAAGGCCAAGTGACCGGATACAGAGAAGAGGGAAAGGGGGGGGGGAGAATGTGGTTTAATTGCTTTAGTTGGCAAACAACTCCCACCTACTCCTCCTATGTGTCATCTTTTTATTTCACCAACATGTTTGTACAAGCTTACAAGTAATATCTTGGTTACTACAAAAGAGAGAATGAGTGGGAGAAAAATTTGGCCACATGGCCGGATGGTTATTGAGGAAGAATAGAAGGCCACATGTGTGGTTTTGTTTGTGGAAGAGAAGAGAAGTATGATTGTAGATATTAATCATATATCTAAATCCAATACCAAGTTATTTCGTTTCTTTCTCTTTCATCCCTTCTAATTAGCTAACATAAGAACCAACTAGAGAGAGAGACAGAGAGGAGAGGGACGGTTGAAGGAAGAATAGGGAAGAGGAGGGAGAAGGTTCATCCATGGAAGAAGAAGAAGAAGAAGGAGAGCATGAAAATCAAAGGTATAAATACCTTTTATTATGTATTTTTGATTATTGTAAATCAAAACTTGAATATATATTTCTAAAACTCAAAAAGTATGAATATACATGTTGATGAGTGCTTTATATTTGGATTTAACCGTATTGGGTGTTGATTTAGTTGGAAATCAAAAGTAAAGAAAAAAAATGATTTTTCTAGTTTATAAACCCTTAAATTTCTATGCACTTTGGATTTCCACCGTTTTTGATCTACCCCTTCTTTTTACAATCCGTCAAAGAGAGGTGCTAGATATGTAAGTTAACTACTAAACCCAAGTGGTAGCACTCAAAAATGTTGAGTACACAGTCCATAGTGATTGATTTAGTAAAAATAGTTTTTTGTCTTTTAAGGAAAAGTAGACTATTTTGGACAGTCAAGAGTAGGGACAATTTTGTCATTTTTCTGACATTTAAAAAATCTGGAAACATTTGGGAGGATAATATGATAAGTTTTCTAACATCTCCAAGTGGAATCACTGAAAAAAGAGTTGTAGATTTACGTATGGATTATTTTTAACAAAGTACGAAAAACTTGTTTTTTCAAATTTGATACTGCCAAGAGCTTTCCAGGGGATGTTTTGGAAACATAATTTGTCAGAAAGATTCTGCCCTTTTGGGACATGAACATATATGGTATAAAGTACCTACTGTCCAAAAATGAGCTCATTCCGACTTAAAATGACCAAGTTATGACCATTTCAATTTTTTGTGATTTTCCGACGAAAATGGCTATAACCGGAGTTCTATAACTCCGATGGCCATGAAATTTAAACTGGAGACTCACGTTAACATGTATAAGATTGTGTCAAAAGATGGGAATTTCTGGAGTTGAGCATGATGGGGCTAAATTCTTAAGCTACACACTAAAAATGATTTTTGAAAAATACTAAAGGAAGTTGGAAAATTATGGAAAAATACTTTTTGTGTATGAAATAGGTGTATATGTGTTTGGAAAAAGGTTAGAAAAATAATAAGTTGATTTGGTGTTTTTGTGAAAAGGATATGGAATCCAGCTTGCTGGATTGAAAAGAAGTTTACTGAATTAAAGAATCTGTTGAATCCAGCTTGCTAGATTGAAAAGAAGTTTATTGAATTGAAGGATTATGAATCCAGCTTGCTGGATTGAAGAATTGGTGAATCCAGGCTTGCTGGATTGGAAATCTGTTGAATCCGGGTTGCTGGATTTGGAATCCAGTCTACTGGATTGGCAATTTGGTTGCTAGATTTAGAATCCAGGTTGCTAGATTAGTATTTGACTTATTAGATGTAAAAGAATAACTTATGAAATGAAAAAGCGAGTGTTAAATCATAATGGATATGATATAGTGATTAAAGAATTATCAATTTAATGATGATAATAATGCTAATGTTGTAAGGTGTGATCTAATATTTAATTATGTGATTAAGTGTTAGATAAATGATTGATAAAGTAATAGTATATTGAGCTACCAGGTATGTTATGCTAACTGAAAGATCAATTTTATACTGATAGGTCTTTCATGAGAGATTAAATTAGATTGCTTAGCAGTAATCAGCGGTACATGCAAGTTTCCTAACTCAACTAGAGTTGTATGTTCAAAGCATGTTAGTGAATAATTGTTGTTTATTCACGTCAATACTGATTATTGATTCACACGTTGTGCATGTTGTAAATGTTCATCAGGTATAAAAGGCTGATCACCTTCATTACCATTTGGTTCAGTTAATCTATTCATGTTCATTATTGAACATTCATTTTTATTGACTTGGTCGTTTAGCTAAGAAAATTTGTTCATGCTCTTTTACAATGTTTATATTATTAAAAGTTAGCTAGCTTATTGTTCAATTCTTTCAATCATGATATATCCTCAATTAAGCTTATGCTTGCTGGGCAAATTTGTTGCTCACCCTTGCTATATCATGATAAAAATTTTCAGATTTAAGAGGAAAGCTCGAGTAAAGTCAGAAGCAAAGGCAAAGTGCAATATTAAATTATGATGCAGTTAGATCTATTAAATTTTCTGACACATTGTAATCCTTGTAACAATCCAGATTTTTAATTATAATATTTAAATATTTATTGAATTATATAAATATTTAATGGATGTATTTATCGTGAATAAATGTTTGTTTGATTTGATTTAATTAATTAATTATTGAATAAATAATTAATGAGTTAAAGAAATTAATAATTATGGGATAATGTTCTAGTTTAATTTAATAATTAAATTAGAGAGTTTATATTGATTAAATGAATTATTATATTGATATTTCATTTTTGTTGGGTAATTATTTGTATTGAGTTTTGTGATTTAATGATTTAATTGATAAATTATTATTGGTATTAATTAGATTAAGTATGAAAACTTAATTAAAAGAAGTGTGACAAATAACTATATTATAAGGAGTTATTAAAATAAATTAAAGTAGTTTTAATTTAGTTTGTCAAGCAAGGCTTAAATATATTAAGTCTTTAATTTTAAAGAGTTTTGCAAAATGGAGCCTTATGGCTTTTGGATTTTTAAATTTGATTTATTAATAATATAAATTAAATAAATAAAATATAAATAATATATAATAATTGTGGTAACCGCTGAATTAATAAGGCCATTAGTAGTGTCGGTTTTAAACGTTTGAATAAGACGTACGTTCGGGTTAGTTTAGTTTACGTATAATGCATTTAGTTTAAGCCTACGAAGAAAAATAAAAGTTTTATGAGAAGGAGAATTACAGAGGGTTTGAGAGAGAAGTATCAGAGAAAATTGAGAGAAAGGGTTCTGTAATTCCAAAACGTTTCTCAGTGGTTAGCAAGTAATTTCAAAGCAACAAAAGGTATGTTTTATAATCTTAACATATATCTTTTATATTATAATTCTTTTTTCTGTGTGTTTTTGAAATTCACTCACTGAGGTATAATATGTTTACGAAAATTGTCTATAATCCATATGTTTTAGTAATTGATGATGAAACCATGTGTTTTGGTAATAACTAGCATATATATATGATTGTAGTTTACAAATACGTTCAAAAATAAGAAAAATGGTTTTACAGTGATTACGTGTACATGAACATGTTTTGTAGGATAACAAAATTAGGATGTGATTGTATGTTAATTATGAAATTATGAAATTTAACCTATGTTGATTGGGTAGGAACTACAGAGAAACGTAGTTTAAATAAATCAATTTAGTTTATAATGGGTATTACAGTGTTCACTGTGTTTACCAAATGTCAAACATGGAGTTTTAATTTTAAAACATTGTTTTTATGGATTTAGTCTTTCTAAATTTGTTGTTCAGTAGTTTTAAGTAAATATATGTATGCTTGGTGAGGTTATGTGTAAATTACATCAGTTATATGTATGTAATTAGTTGCTAGAATTTCGTAAACAGACCGAAAATTGTCTTCGTGCTCAGTTCTGTTAGTTTTCGGTGCCCCAGCGCCAAAAATGGAGCCCCAATAATGAAATTGTGACCTATTTGAAATTCGCGCCCTAGCGCTAATTTGTAATTTAGCAATAGCCAACTAGTTAGCCTAGTTCTTGTGCTTGACGACGCCTTGTAATGTAAGTCCTGGCCTGGACAGATTTTGACCTCCTGTAGTAAAATGGCCATAACGGTTGTTGCCTCTTTTATAGTTCTTATAAAAGAGCTCTAACTCATGCAAGTATACACGGGCCAACAAGTAATACAGAGTAAGTAAAGTATCGATCCCACAGAGAAAGTTGTTAAATTAGACTACTATGCATTAATCACTCACTATATTTATATGCTGAGACTTTAGACTAAATTGTTGATTTGAATAAATTATAATTACCAACTAAAAATAAGAATATAAACGAATTAAATATGATGTGGAAACAATGGGATCCTAACTTCATTCAATATTTCATTCAATCGCCATATGTCATGCAAGAAGCCTTTACATATCACAGGATAATAGCCAAGGGCTTAAAGCAAGTTATAACCATTTTCCAATGCACTATAATCAACTCACATATCATCTACAGATGTTAGAATTCATGTAATCACCAATAACACCACAATTACCATATTCCTATGCGCAATTACAATCCTATTGATTTTAAGCACAACCCTTACTCTAGCTCATACGGTAAAACAGTATATTCTTATCTGTTTCACAAAATATGCAAGACTTACTCTAGCCCCATATTCGCATGCTATCATGATTTCATCCATATTCATATATTCATTTCCAATTCCATACAAATACTAACATGAAGATTATCAGTCATTCATACATACAAACCAACCATGATAGATAACCCAATGATATGCAAAACAAATCTAACACTTAGATGTGCAACCAAACTACAATTAAAATCCGTTAGAATCCCATAATGGAGTTTAGTTCATGGCGGAACCAAAAGCCATTATGGGATCAATGTTAAGCATGATCAATAAACAAACAAATAAGAGTAAGAGGTAGAGAACAATCAAACCCAAATGCTGAATATTAATCAATGATTAACTATGAAAACCCCAAAGAATTCCATTCAATAATAAAAATCCACGATGGTTAAGAACTCCAAGAAGAAGAAGAGAATAAAACGTTGCAGCTTCGTTCTCCATTTGGATGTCCCCCCACTGTGCTAACCCTAATTCTAATATGAAAATACGTAAAATAATGTCAAGTCCCCTCTCTGACACACGTCAGAATCGTTTTATACCAATTACACATCATCAAATTGCTTAATTAAAAATAAAACAAATTAAAACATCAAGATCAAGGCTGTCATGTCAAGACGCGCTCTAGTATATTTGTCTCATACCGCGAGACTTAAAGTATGCTCAGTGCCTCCAAACATCTTAACGCTACGGTCCACGCAGCGCTCCTACTCTGCCAAGGTTGGGTCTCTCATGGCGCGTGTTACTTGCCTCGTGGGCGCTTGACTTGCAGAATGCTCCTTATGTTTAGCCCTGCACTCGCGCGAGCGCGCGAGCCTGCCTTTGTATTGTCGCGTGGCTTGTGTCCTGCAAATCCTGAGTCTGGTTTATGTTTTGCTGCTGCTACTTGTTTGTTCATGCCTTAACCTCTTGTTTTCTTGATTTCCATGCCTCATTATGCTCTCATGCCATGCACATCCTCGCCTTTCCACTAGCCTACACACATACGCTCATCGATGCCTCAATTTCCACCAAAATAACGCCAATTCCTGCACTTATTCACTAAAAGGAGTTTTCAGTATATATAATGCAAAATAACGTGAAATGCGACTAAAACACAATGAAATGTACTCAAGGTGGGCACACTTCGCATGGATTAATATACAATAAGTGAGTAAAAATATCACTTATCAACGGTTTCATTCCAATTTCGATTGAGGTGATTCAAGATGATCCAGAACGAGGACGAATAGACCTACAATGTTTTTTATTTACGTTTTTCAATTTGAGGTCTGTAATAGTAGTCAAAATGGTCATCTTTACGACTATTGTGTTTTTAGAGGCAATCGGAGGGCGTCGGGCATGCACATACGCATGTGTAGTGCTTCTGACGATAACCGATGTTATTCTAAATTATAAAACATGAATGTTAGTAAATATAATGATGCTTAACATTAATAAATAATGTATTAGATAAGTTATAAAAGCATAATAAGCATACACAAGAGAGGCAAATCGGGCGTGTGACGATTGAACGTTGAAACGTCGTGCCAAGTGTTAATGAACTTAAAAAGTGTTTCAATTCAATTGAAATTAATATTATAAAATATGAAATGGGTTTAATATAAAACCAATAAGTAGTCCTAGCAAGACTTAAGCACTTGAATGAACTGCGAATATGAAATATAGTGAGATATAAGTTGAAAGTTAACACAATTAAATTGAACATTGTGTGCTAATTAATAGGAAAGATTATGAGATGTGGAGTAGAGTTTACAGTACAATTACTATGTGTTGTTATGTGACTAATAGTTGATGTGTATGATTATATAATTGTGTAGGGCACGTGAAGTGCAGATAACTGTAAGCTGTTAATCTATTATTGGTAAACAACGATCAAGGCAAGTCTTTCGGTTCCTATTTTCTATGTGGACTTGATGAACTATTTTAAATTGCATGATATGTTATACATGTTAAAATCGTGAAATGTTAAAGTCAATTTATGACTGCATTATCTTGGTTAAATAAGGAGGATTGAGTAAGAAACTCAATCTTTATATTTGCTATGTGAATTAAAAGCATGTATGCCATGTTACTTTAATTATTATGATATGTTTGTTTAGCATATTATTACGTATTATGTGATGCATAAAACTGTTAGATTTTGCTGGGCTGTCGAGCTCAACCTTGCAAATAACCATTTTTACAGGTTAAAGATTTAAAGTAAGGATATGTTCTACGTGAATTATAGATCCATATTCACGAAGATTACTTATGTTTTATGGGAAATATATTTAATATTTTGAATGTAACATGTTGTTGAATTGTAAGTTGAGTTATTCGGTGTATATGGATATCTATTGATGATGTAAGACTTTGTATAGTAATTTTGTTGTAACGATTCATGATATAAATTTGAATCGAAGAGATGCAATCTAAAGGTTGCGATCTAAGGCAATAAAGAAGGAAATGTATAAAAGTTTTAAATATTCTGCAATTTTAGTGATTTTAATATCTAATAATGATTTAAAAATTAGAGGTTGAATGTATGGTTAACGACCGAAGTCGAGATTTAAATGGTATCGATTATGGGGTTGTTACAGTTGGTATCAAAGCTGATAGGTTAGAAATCTTAGGTAAGAGTACCTTAGGCTATAACTTTAGAGAAGAGAGGTGAAGATAATGAAAGAATAAGCTCAAATAGAGTTTGAACAATAAGAAGTAATTTAAGAAATTTATAAAGAATGGATTTTGAAAGTCCAATAATAATCTAGAAGGGGGGGTTGAATAGATTATTCTGATTAAAAATTATCTTAGGCCTTTTTGATTTTTTGTATAATTAATTTGCGGTGTTAGAAATTAATATGCAAGAGAAAGAAAAATCAATCACACAATGCATGAGAGAGATTTATCCGGTTCACAACATACATCCGTGGTATATCACTACGCCCGATCTCAAGCTCCTCTCCGGGACTTGAGATCCTATTACTATCAGTAATAAATACTCCTTCAACAGGCGGAGAAGCCTTTACAAAGTTTTATAGACAGACTTCCAACTGTTCCCAACTATTCTATCTTGGACAGCAAGCTCCCCGCTCCCTCCTCAAGTTAAGTTGTAATTTCTTTTGAGTTCAGTTCTATTCTATGATCTGGTCTTGAAACAAAAACCTCTTCCTCACCTCACAACTACACTAGAGACCCAACTTCTCGCTGACCTCTCTAAGACTCTGGTCTTAGTCTAAGAATTACTCGTCTTTCTCACAGGTACATAAAATAAACTAACTTTTCTCCTTTTACAAATGGTTTTACAACAATATGCTTCTCAAATAAGCATATAAGAATTTATTACAGATTGATGCTTCTTAAATAAGCAGATATAATTTAGTACAGATTGATGCTTCTTAAATAAGCAGATATAATTTAGTACAGATTCATGCTTCTTAAATAAGCAGATATCAATTAAAGAGCAAATGTATTTATAAAAGTTTAAAGACTTTTATACTTGAGAAAATATGATTCTTAGTAAGCAGATAGTATTTTTGTGCTTAGATCAAATAATGCTTCTGTATAAGCAAATATGAAAATTATGCTCTGTTATAAAAGTTTAAATAACTTTTATGTTTTGTATGAAAAGTGTTCTTGAATAAGCAAATATATCAATTTTAACTTTTACTTAAAAATGCTTCTGTTTAAGTAGATATATAATTTTAATGCAAATTTATAAAGAAATATTTATTCTTTATGGAGTAAAAAAAAGTCACTTTAAGTTTAAATAACTTTTAAAGTGAGAATGCTTCTGAGTAAGCAAATAAGTTATTTTAAACCTTGAATCAAATATGCTTCTATTTAAGCAGATATATTCACTTAAGTTTGTGAAATAAAATTTTAAATAACTTTTATATTATGCAACAAGTATTTTATGAATAAATAAATTTATGAACAAATACTTGTGATGACAGATATCAAGTATAATAAATAAATCAGTTAAGCAATACTTGATATAACAAATATTATTGTCTAACTCAAACAATATATAAGAATATTTTATCTATTATGTGAACTTTTATAAATAATGTCACTTAGTACTATAAGGAATCGTACGGTTCGAATTCCTATTGGTAGAGGTGTATCTCCGAAGCCTTGCGGCGTCTAAGTATGACAAAATTTATAATTTCACAATTGATATTTATATAAATATTTTCAATAGATCACTACGATTCTCAAATCCAGTTCGGATGACCACTCTTTTTGGAGCAGTATCTCAGTGTCGTTTTGAGCTATCAAGTGTCGTATCTATTTTACGATATTTATATACTTAATATCAATAAAAGGTTACTGAAGACTATAAGGAATCGTACGCTCGGATTCCTCTCCGTAGAGGTTTATCTCTGTAGCCTTGTGGCGCCCAAGTATCCTTTTATTTGATAAATAGATGAAATATAGATATATAGAATTGTGTATAAAAATTTATATTCGTATATCTATAAATATAAATAAGCAAGAGATAATTCAAATAAATAAATCAAACAACTTATCTCAATATGTTTAGACCAATTTTCTCTTCTCAAATAATCAGAACTTTTGTAAGAAAAGATAGAAAGCTTTTTATAGAGAGTATTTGGAATAGAAAATAAGCTTTTCTTTGTAAGTGAATTGGCAAAATGAAAAGGAAAGAAATGCCTCCTATTTATAGATTTTTGAAGTCAGGGATAAAATGGTAATTTTCAAAATCTGATTTAAAATTAATAGTTGAGATGATCAATTTTGAAATGGGCGATTTAGATGAAAAGATGAGCCATGGATTGCTAAATAGTCCGCCTATAAATTTTCGCCTAGGCCAAAATCAAACTATATTGCATTTATTCTTCATTGATCACATGTTCTTAAGAGCAATTAATTTTCCAGCATATTTTGAAAGGAATGCATGTCATGCATGTTGTATAATAAGATACTTAATATATATGTCATGAATGTATAGGATTATATATATTACATAGTTAGTTTACATATAATATATATATACACACACGTTTTATATATATATATATATAATATATTTATAAAACATAAAGATTATATATATATACTTATAACATATAATAGTTAATAAGATAACATATATATATATATACTGTAATCTTTATGTTTTATAAATATTATATATATATATATATATGATTTTATGTATGCATGCAAATATAATTTATTTTTATATAAAATGTATATGTAAGACCCCGAATTTTATGAAATAAAAGTATTCAATTTTTCTTATAATTACAATTCAGTAAATGATTAAATTGATAAAAGTTTAAAGTTAAGGGTGAGATATGAATTTTTTTTCAAAATACGCAAGTGGTTATAAAATATTCAATTGTCAGGGAATATTCGTTTGGTCGTGGAATATTCTTTCTGTCGGAGAATATTCGCATTATCCACCCGACCCGACCATTTGTGGGCCCTATAACGAATAATCTAGCCGGATGAAGAAAAGCGACAAGTTTGAGTTTTTATAAACTCTTGGCGTAGTTGTTACCGTTAACACTGTTGGAATACCCGGTGGTTAAAATACAGTAATACACGTGGATGCACAGTATTTTTGAATTATTGATTCTTACGTAAGAAGACACTACTCAATAATTGTTACAGTAATTACTGTTCAATATTTTATTTTATTGATTCAATAATTGTTGCGTTGATATTTTATATTATTGTTGTTTCAATAATTATCACTGCACAATGTTTCCCATTATCAGATCAATAATTCATATTATTTGAATAATATTATTAGATAGCATTATTGGCAATGTCTAGAAAGTTCTGTCAAGGAGAAGTTTGGTTACCTAATTGCGCGCCAGTAAAGAGAAATCCTTATCGGAAAGCCCCCTCTTTCCTGGGAACTGCCTGGTTGTCATTATTGTGATTCTGTAATATTATTTGTGAATAATTAATTATTGATTTATATGATAAGGAAATATTTATTTTATGTGGATATAAATGATGGATATATTTATTTTTATGTGGATAAAAATGAAGGAATTAATGCTGAGGTGTTTTATCAGTATTTTGTCGGTGTGGAGGTATTAAAAATCATCCGTTTGTGGATTTCGGATAGTCTTGCTCGTATGTACGTGAATGAGATTGTGCAATTGTACGGCATGCCAGTATCCATAGTTTCGGATCGTGACCCAAGATTCACTTCAAGATTTTGGGTTAGCTTGCAGAAAGCTATGGGCGCGGATTTACGATTCAGCTCGGCATACCATCCTCAAACGGACGGGCAATCAGAGAGGACTATTCAAACTCTTGAAGATCTATTAAGACTTTGTGTCCTAGATTTCAAAGGGAGTTGGGATAAGTACTTGCCATTGGTAGAATTCTCTTACAACAACAGTTATCAAGCAAGTATAGGCATGGCTCATTTTGAGGCATTGTATGGACGCAAGTGTCGTTCTCCAGTATGCTGGGACGAGGTGGGAGAAGCAACGTTGTTGGGACTAGAATTAGTACGCATGACTACATAAAAGATCCAAATGATTCGACAATGTATTCAAACCTCACAAGATCAACAAAAGAGTTATGCTGATCTTCATAGAAAGGACGTGGAGTTTAATATTGGAGATCATGTATTGTTACGTGTTGCTCCATGGAAGGGAGTTACAAGATTTGGAAAGAGAGGAAAGCTCAATCCACGATTTGTTGGTCCATTTGAGATTCTTGACCGAATAGGAAATGTGGCCTATAGACTCGCATTACCTCCAAGTATGTCTCATTTTCATAATGTTTTTCACATATCCATGCTTTGTAAATATGTGAAAGACCCGAACCATATTATTGCGTTAGAACCAGACGAGATAGCCGAAGATTTAACGTACGAAGAAGTACCTGTTAAGATCTTGGATAGGAAAGAACATGTCCTACGCACTAAGGTTATACAACAAGTTAAGGTTTTGTGGAGAAACCAAGCTATTGAAGAAATGACCTGGAAGTTGGAATCAAAAATGAAAGAGAGGTATCCTCACCTTTTCGAAACACCAGGTACGTATGTCAATTTCGAGGACAAAATTTCATAAGGAGGGGAGGTTGTAAGACCCCAACTTATTATAAATAAAATCAAATTTCCTCTAATTATTATTGTGAATAATAAGGTATTAATTTGATATAATTCTCTTGGTATGGGTGAAATGTGCTTATTTTGCAAAATATGCAAGTGGTTATAAAATAATCATTGTTGTCGGGGAATATTCGTTTGGTCGTGGAATATTCTTGTTGTTTGGGAATATTAAATGCGATGGTGCGATCATTTGTGGGCCCTATAATGTAATAATAAGCGCTTCGGATGAAGAAAAAGACAAGTTTGAGTTTTTATAAATAACGGCGTAGTTGTTACTGCTATTAATCTTTGTTGGAATACCCGTGTGGTTAAAACACGATGTCTGCGATGCATACGAGATTGATGAATTGTTGATCCTTACGTAAGAAGGCACTTTACTCAATAATTTTTACAAGTGAATTCTTGTTCAATATTTTATTTTATTGATTCAATAATTCTTGCATTGATATTTTATATTATTGTTGTTTCAATAATTGT
Source organism: Panax ginseng (assembly GCA_020205605.1). Lineage (NCBI taxonomy): Eukaryota > Viridiplantae > Streptophyta > Magnoliopsida > Apiales > Araliaceae > Panax > Panax ginseng. The sequence continues at coordinate 112,339,242 of CM035145.1, forward strand.
CAACGCATGAAGATTTTCCATTATCAGATCAATAATTCATAATATTTGAATAATATTATTAGATAGCATTATTGGCAATGTCTAGAAAGTTCTGTCAAGGAGAGGTTTGGTCACCTAATTGCGCCGCCAAGAAGAGAGAAATTCTTATTGGAAAGCCCCCTCTTTCTTGGGAACTGCTTGGTTGTCATTATTGTGATTCTGTAATATTATTTGTGAATAATTAATTATTGATTTATATGATAAGAAATATTTATTTTATGTGGATATAAATGATGGATATATTTATTTTTATGTGGATAAAAAATGAAGGAATTAATGCTGAGGTGTTTTATCAGTATTTTGTCGGTGTGGAGGTATTAAAAATCATCCGTTTGTGGATTTTGGATATTTTCGGTTTGGAATTTGGAAAAACTCAAAGCTACAAAGTTGTAAAGAATTCGATTTCAGGCAGAATGGACATAAAATTCGTATTTTTCTGATAAACGAACTATTTTCTATGAATTATTAATGTTTCGGAAAATAAAATGATTTTTATTAAAATTATGGGTGGGACCCACTCTTGTTTAAAACATGTGGGCTGCTTGTTTTTCTTCCAAGTTGGCTACTAGAATTTTCAAAATGGGTGGCGTAGAAATTTTCTTTAAAAAATAATATATTTTATTATTTTAGTCTCCTATGGCGTTCTAGCATTTTCCTATAAATAGACGCTTAGGTTAGAATTGCAAATCACACCAGAAATAAGTTTTCTTTCTCTCTATATTGTCGAGCGTATTTTAGTGAGTATTTATATACTTTGAGAGTTGCTGTTCGGTACAAGTTTCTTTCGGCTTTCTATCCGATATTCCGATCAGAAGTACCATTATTTTGAGGTAAGGGGTGTTATATTCTTCTTAAAATGATATTTTCTTCAATATCATTATACCAAAATGTTGGTATGAACTTTTTATCAAATTTGGAACTTTTTGTGTTGGGAGTTCTTATTCACGTATACGGTATTATTCACGATATCGATACGATATTATTCACTTAATCTTACATTATTCACCAAAAAATGAAATTTTCTTCTTTTTGTCCAAGATGTCTATTATGGTTACTATCTTTGATTGTATCCATGTTTTGATCTTTATTTTTAAATTCTACTTCAAAATTGGTTATTAGGAAGTATTATTGAACTTGGATAAAACTGTAATATGAATCCCTAATATTTGTTGTTTTGCTTCACTGGATTCGTTTTCTTTAAAATATTTTTCATCATCTTCAGTCCTAAATGATGATATTACTGAATATCTTTGGCCTGTAGTGCAAAGATGAATGATTAACTGATGAATATCTTTGGTCCGTAGTGCAAAGATGAACAGGTGTGAGATGAACATGACCAACTGGTGATACAAATGAATATCTTTAGCCTGTAGTGCAAAGATAAATATTTGATTAAAGATATGTATTGATTGTTGTTACAGGGATAAAATATTGATGATGGACTTTTAAATCTTAGAAGATAGTGGAATTCTTTCTCTACTTGACTCTTCTAATGGATTGTTGTTTCCGCTGCAGTTGTTGATCTAAAACTTGTTGTCTATTATATTTTATCAGATTTTTCCCTATTGAAAACTAATGATAATTTGTTGTATATTATCTTAGTCATAATATTCTTTACTGGGCTAGTTGAGCTCACCCTTTTCCTTTTTGTTCCATTTTTCTTTCAGGAGGTGAGAACATAGCGAGGATCTAGTCGGGGTATAGAGTGATGGTTCTAGAAAGATGTTTTAGCGAAGACTCACTATTTACGTAAAATAGTGTTTGAATAATTGTAATGAGGACTTATTTGAGTGTGGATATTATCTAGAAGACAATATTTGTATTTAAACTCACGGTATGTGTTGTCGTATTTTGCACGCGACAATTGTATTATTGAAGTTGTAGTTTGTTTTTTCATGTACCATGTATTTGGCAACTCGAATGGGTGTTTGTGTACCTATTTTGGGGCGCCACAAAACTATCAAAACTATTACAAGTCTTGATACTTTGTCATCTTTCCTTTCCTTTCTTTGGTGCTAGGTATCGTCACCCTTTCCATCTTTAGTCATGTAATTTTTTGAGGCAAGAGTGAGAAAACAAGGCTCACTTGGAATAATCAATAAATAAACTTTAACCTTTACATCACTTGCCAAATACTAGGCTTAATAGAACTGAACAATATGTTCTATTAACATTCTAAAAATTATAACATTCACTAAGGGTCTAATGACCACGAACCATGTCCACAGTTATAAGTAATCTTTCAACTTTAACTTTAATAGTCATACGACTATAAGGACTCAAAGGTACTTAGGGGGATCAATCCTTCGTACATGTATTGTATACAAACATTTCAGCACAAAGTATAAAACTAGGTGCAACCCCTAAAAATAGGGTTATTCATCTCAGTATTTAGAGTACAAGTCCGCACCAAAGTCCATTTGGTTTGGATACACTTCAAGGTAATTTGGAGTTCAACGGACATCAACTAAGGATTATTTGAATAAAAGATAATAACACTATGTTATTGAATGATCATAACTGAATAAACATTTCGTTCTAAGTTCATGCTTTAGGAATAATCTAATAGCATAACAATTGAATAATCTATCATACCTTGCTTTGAACAACATTAAGCTAAGGTTACATCTTAGAATTTAATATCAAGCATGCATAACAACAATAATTTGAATGATAAACTGATTCAACAGAATAAAGGTACTTGCATGCTAATATAACAAGTTTAGAGTTAGGAAAAACTTGCATAATCATAATAACTATCTTGACGAAAGTGTGGAGATGGGAAGCATGTATCATCATGAATAACTAGATACAATTAAGTTGCTTAATGAAAATACTTTACTCAATAAAGTATATAAATATGAAATTTGCATAACGACGATTTAGAATTAGAAAAACTTGTTCAACTATTAACAAAGTAGAGTTAAAGAACTTGCCTTGCGCGTAGATTAAACCGTTATAATCCAAATCACAATATCCAATATACATATGTTATCATAACGTTATCAGTCATTATCAATTCTACATCACGTATGGTTTAAATGTCTAACCACGTAATCACATTATATTCTTAAAACGATAATAAACTCGTTAGGTATTAACACCATGTTCGTTCAACACATTACAATACTAAAATAACAGAATTATTTGGTCATATAGCATTACAACTAAAAATTTCAGACTTCTGTGTAAGACAAAAAGTCATTTTCGAGCATTACGCTAAGTGGTGGCCATACGCCACAGTTTATCTTGTGGGCCGCATTTGCAGTGCTTTGAGGTGGGGCTGCCATGAGAGTTATATAGGGACTCGGCATTGTAAGTCTGAAGTCTGGCGCTCGGTGACTTGATCTTTGTGTATGCCAAGTCTTCTTTGGGGAGTCGATTTTGGCGCTAAGGCGCGAGACTTCAAGCTGGAGCGTGGATTTTGGCGTTAGGCTAGAAACTCCTGTAAACCAAAACCAGAAGAACAGAACAAAGAATTTTATGTCCATTCAACACTGCTAACATCTAAATTGACATGTATAACTTTACATAAATTACCCATAAACATTAACAATCATCTATAAACAAATTATCAACAATTTGAACAACGATTTTAGAAAACTAAATTCTTTAAAACACTGTTTAAAAACCAAACTCTATTATAGATAATTGTTTAGCACAATGAACATGGTAACCAAAATTTTATAAACCAATTTTGATTACTTTAACTACGATTCTCTAAATGTCATACTCAATTAACCATTCACAGTTAGATTTCGCAATTTCACCATAACATATACTAATTTTGATATTTTACAAGTCACATACGTGCATATATACTCATTGTAAAACCAAATTCCTTTTTCTTTAACACGTAATTAGCATAAAATCTTATATACATGTTAAACATACAATCACCTATCAATATATACTAGTATAACAATTACTAAAACATAGTTTACAAGAATTTTGTAAAAACCTTATACACAGTGAAGTTGAAGAACACAGAGACGTTATTCATCATGAAACCATATATATATATATATATATATATGTGTGTGTGTGTGTGTGTGTGTGTGTACCTATATTAAGGTTAGAGAAACATACCTTTTTGTTTGCTTAGACTATCTTTGTTAATCACTGATACTTTCTCTCTCTCAGGTTCTCTTTCAAACTCTCTTCTTTTCTTCTCTCAGTTTAGCAAATAACTCAAAGTGTAAAAATGATAGCCAAACCAATTCACATTATACGTATACTAAAAATAAAAGCCAACATATGTTTTTAAAACGCATAAAACCGACGCCACACTTATTACCCTAATAATATATAGTTATATATATATATATATATATATATATATATATATATATATATATATATATTATTTATTTAATTAATAATTTAAATTCAAAAGAAATTCAAAAGCCATAAGGCTTTGTTTGGTAAACCATTTAAAAAATTAAAGGATTAATATACTTAAACCTTGTTTGGAAAACTAAATTAAAATTACTTTAATTTATTTTAATAACTCCTTATAATATAGTTATTTGTCACACTTTATTTCATTAAGTTTCCATACTTAATTAATTACTTCAAATAACAATTTTATTAAATAAATCACTTAATCACATTCTCAACACAAATAGTTAATTATCACATTGAAATAATAATAATTTCCTTAACTTATTAATTATTTATTTAATAAACAATTAATCAACTCAAATCAATTTAGACAAATAAAAATATGTATTCAACAATTAACACATCCAATAAATATTTATTATTAATTATTTATTTAATAAACAATTAATCAACTCAAATCAATTTAGACAAATACAAATATGTATTCAACAATTAACACATCCAATAAATATTTATATAAATCAATAAATATTTATAAACTACATTTAAAAATTCAGGAATGTTACACGCCTTGACTCCATTCCTTTAAGCTCATGCATATACAATCATAAAGGCCAAGTCGCGAAGCCCATCAGTCAAGCAGCCATAGACAATGAGTTAATTAGTTACGCCAGAAGCGCCACTATGTAGATTGTCCAGAAATAAAATTTTTATTGTTCAAGTCTAGGAATTTGATAGTAACCTAATCTAATGAACATACAAATATGTTAGACATATAACAAGACGTTAAAATAAATTCTTAACATGTCAATAATACATTTACGTGTGGAGTGAATTATTGAACGCATAGTTAGCTTATTGTTTGTGAAGTGTAAATTATGTGACAATAAGTGTGGTAATTTGACTAAGTATAGTTATAATCCGAGATTAAACAAAAAGAATGAACTTGTGATGACTAATTACGTGATAATTAAATGGTACTGTGAATGTAAATGATATGTTGGATTAAATCAAGGAACGTGTATAATTAACATGTAATCTATGCACGAGGCAAGTTTCCTAACCCTACTTGTTATTGTTATTCAAGTTTATAAATTTACATCGAGTAAATTCTCATTATTATTAATCAATTTTAATTTGTTATATTATAGATTATAAATCTTTTTAAAATATGATTCTGTTATACAATACTTGTTCTATTGTATACCTCTTGAGATTGTTATTCAATTTAAATATTAGTTATTGTTGAACCTTGTTAGAGTAGTGAATCCTTATTGATTCGACTAGTCCATAGTTGATGAATGGTCTAAACTTTAGAACCCTTATTGATTTATCCAACCCAAACTTCCTTTGGTGCGGACTCTAATGTCAAATTGAGATGAACAACCCTGTATATGGATTATTTATACGTTAGCGTTAAGATATTGTGCACAGTATGGTATTAAGGTTTGATCCCTCTAAGTACGAGTAGAAGAGTCCATAGTCTTATGACTGTTAAGGGTTTCAAGTATAACCCTTGATAACCTAGGACATAGTTCAAGGTCTTATGACCCTCAAAAATCTTTTGATTCTTGCTATTCATTCTTGATGCAAAAGTTTAGTTTTTTTCCAGAAGTCTTTGATTCACACGCATGTTATTATATTGTTATTTCATTATTATACTTGTGGGAAATCGTGCTCACTCTTGAGTAATAATAACATTGCAGTTAAGAACGAAAGGTCCGACGAGCCTTCTACTAGCAAAGGCAAGGGCAAGATTAACAAGTGATGAAGACTTGTTATTTTATGTGATGATGTATTTATGTTCTAGACTTATGTTAATGATGTGGAAGACTATTAATTGTTTATGTTTCCGTAGTTAAGATTAAAGGTTAGTATGACCTGGGATTTATGTATTTATTTCAGATGATGTAACTCCTTAAGGAGAGGATTTATTTCTATATATTATTGCTTATTTTATTATGGGTAGATAGACATATGATGTTTGAATGGTGAACACCAAATCATGTGGTAATTGAAGTACCCGGATTTGGGGGTGTCACAGGTTGGTATCAAAGCCGTAGGTTATGAACCTTAGGTGGGGAACAATCTTAGGTAGTAGCCATATAGGAAGAACATAGTGATGGAAAACTTTTATCGAGTTCTAAGAAATGAATTTATTAATTCATTAATGATAATAAAAAGACTTTATGTGTTTATGTGTTAAATTATGTGCTCACTAGTACGACTTAGTAATTAAAACTTGAAACTGTGTTATCAGGATGTCAGATGTTGGAGGAGATAGTCGAGCTGGGGCGGTGGAACCCCGAGTACCTACAGAGGAGGAGCCCCAAGACATTCATGTCGTCAGGGAGCAGTTGGTACAGAGAGAGCCATCTCCGTTGATCACTGTTGTTGGTCAGAGCATGAGCTTGAGCCCGATCTGCAGGAGGATCCCTGAGGAAGAAGAGGAGTTCCACCAAACTCCATCGATCTTTGAGATGTCTGACGAGTTATATGATCGTAACGTCGAGTTACGTGACACTGTCCAGGATCTGAGTGAGCGGGCGATTATTCAGCAGATTACTATTGAACAGCAGGATAGAGAGGTGGTGATTCTTCACACACGTCTAGGAAACGTGCAGTGGGATTTGGTTCACGAGAAGGGTCAAATCGAGTAAAAGTCCAAAGAAATAGAGAATGTAATGAAGGAACTGAAAGAGAGCTCAGAAAGGCTGACCATGGCAGAGGAGGGCTGGGTAAGAGAGTCACGTCGTGCTGATCTTGCAGAAGAGGATTGTCGTGCGAAGAAGGCTAAGCTTGGGGAAACGTACTCTACACTTCAAAATGCAATGGATGAGGCCCAGGATCGAGTTATGAGGTATCCAATCCAGTTTGAAGGACTACCATCGTATATGTTAGATCGCCGAACGATGTCCCGCATCATGGAAGAGGAACGTAGCAAGGCTATTCAGCGCCTTAACAGGCAGTGATAGGATTTGTTTAATTATGTGAAAACTTATCTAGTATTTAGATGTAAATTCCGATGTGTTTATAAACAAAGGAATATTTTAATGTTTTAAATCCTGTAGAGTCTTTATGTCGGGATAGGTGATGTAAATAGCAGTGATGCTATTGTTTGATGTTAAAACTTTTGATTTGAATAAATATATCAAGTTGTTTGACATAATATGTTAAGTGATTATGTTAAATTGTTGAGTTAAACCTTAACTACTTAGAGAATTTAATAAAGATCAAATAAGCATATATTTTAATAGAAATATGCCGCTGAGAAGAAGACAGAACCGTCAACAAGCTCAAGAAGAACTGATGAATAACAATAACAACAAAAATTCCAATGTTAACCCCGTTCAGCAATTGGTGAACTTATTAGCTGGAGCGATTCATAATCAACCTCAAGCTCCACCGAATACGATGTTTAAGGATTTCAAGGTGGTGGGACCGCCAGATTTTAAAGGCTCCATGAACCCAACCGAGGCACAAACTTGGGTTATGGAGATGGAAAAAGTTTTTGATGTCGCCAGAGTCAGAGAGGACTAGAAAACTGCATACGCAACGTTCATGCTGAAATCTGAAGCTAGTTATTGGTGGTAAGAAAATAAGGTCCGTGGAGGAGAAGGTGTGATTACCTGTGAGAAGTTCAAGGAGATGTTTTTCGAGATTTATTTCCTGACCAGCTCGCAGAACCAAATGGAGGTTCAGTTTCTGGAGTTGAAACATGGAAATATGTCTGTACCAGACTATACGACAAGATTCAATGAGTTGGCTAGGTTCGCCATATATCAAGTGCACATGGATGCGAGAAAAGCAAGAAGATTTGAACAAGGACTAAAGCCTTGGTTGTATAGTAAAGTGTTGATGTTCCAGTTGAAGTCGTTCGCTGGGGTACTGGAGAAAGCCATACTCACTGAAGGTGGAAGCGATGCGGTGACCAAATATAATCAGGATCAAAAGAAGAAGAAGAGTGAAAGTGAAGGAATTAATAAGGCTAGTGGAAGTAACACGGGAGGTGGTAATATTCAGAAGAGAAGGTGGTCTGACAACTCGTCAAATGGAAATCAATAAGGAGGTCAGAAGAAGAGGATCGAAGTATACCCGACCTGCGGGAAAGCTCATTTGGGAGTGTGTATGAAGGGTAAATGTGACGCCCCCAAAATAGGTATACATCGCCCATCTTGAGTCACCAAATATCGCACTATAAAAGTCAAATACAAACTTCATTTATACAACTGTTGAACTGTCGTAGAGAGTACGACAACAGATAAGCTGTGAGTTTTAATACAAATGTATGTAACTCTCCTGGTGCCTCGACCACAACCTTACAATGGTACTTTACATAAAAGTATAGTCAAAAAATGTTTTAGAAATTAAAATCTTTGGGAAGTGCTCAAGGAAACCTTCGTACATGGGAGGCAATGTGTCTAGGTTATGATAGATATCATATGTCCATAGAATTGTCCTTGGTTGACCCAATAGACCCCAAAGAAAAATGAGAAGATTACTATCATCTTCATTCCAATGGCGAGTCTTCTCTTGACATATAACTATCTCTACTGTCTCCAAGTGAAAATTATATTTCAAATAAACTCCAAGTTCATATAGGTAGTGCTCGTATATATACTCAGCAAGTGGATGTGCACAGCCCTGTCTTATGATAACACGAGGTTATATGTCATTAGACATCTTGTATGATAGTGGCAAAACACCCTTCCAAAGTTTGGTTTACCTCACCCTATTCAGTTCACCAAAATTAAATATCAAATGACGTATACAATACGACACACTTATCTAAAGTTCTCAATAAAATTATTTCCATACTATTTAGGGAGAACCTCAACAGCTATAGACCACCGTTCTAATCCTCTTAATACCCCGCTCGACCCATCTACACTTTTATTACCTGAAAGGAATTGTGAAGCAAAAGGGTGAGCACAACTAGCCCAGTAAGAATATCATGACTAAAGATAATTAAATTATCAATAGCTTTCATCAATAATAAATCAGAGATTTAGAACATATGGTAGATAATAAAACTTTTCAACCATAGTTGCAGCGGAATGAGCAATCAATTAGAAGAGTCAAATAGACCATAAGGTCTATTATCTTCTCTATGTTAAAAGTCCACCAATAATGTGTTATCCTTGTAACATCAATCAATAATTACCATCCACGATCATGTGAATAACTCATAATCACAATTGTGATTCTAAATTCCTCTTCGCACCCAGGACAAAGATAATTTTCATCACCTGTCTTTACCTGAACCACCACTAATTATAATTAATCACAATTCATATTTATAATCAAGTAAATCAACAGTCCAACTTTGCACTACATGCCAAAGATATACAACTGTAAAACCAATAACCAACAGTTCATCTTTGCACTACAGGCCAAAGATATACAAATCATAAAACCAATAATCTTTGAGACTCGACTTAATAGTATCACGACTATTTAATTATCCATGCACTACGGGCCAAGGTTATTCGTGTTTTTAATTACGATCATGATTTTACCGAATAATCCCTAGTCATAATCATACCAAGTCCATATATGCACTACGGGCCAAAGATGACTTTTACCACATCATTTGTAACATTACGGTCATGATTATACCAAATAATCCCTGGTCATAATCATACCAAGTCCATCTATCCACGTAAGCCACAGATGACTTTCAACACAATATAAGCATGAGGATCATGACAATGATATAAAGAATCAATCAAATGAGATAAAGGATAAATATTAAACATTTATAATATAATTTATCTAGGGTTAAAGAATATCCCAATGTTATCAATCACTTAATAATCTCATAATATAATATCATTAATATTATAACAATATTTTAATCATTTCTTAAACTTATAAATAATTTATTTTAATTGTTTACATTTTACCAAATAATGCATTTAATCATCCTAAAATGCCAAACTCATAAGATTTCATCATCAATAACCAAAACCCTTAACAAAGATCTGCATATACCTTATATAGAATTTCCAAGCCATAAAATCCTATTTTCCAATTTTGTTACTTTACATAACATATTTAATTCATTTACTCATAACTAGTTCATTTTCATGAAAAATACAAAATCAGTTGCAAAAATATTTCTTTTCTGGGATTTAGCAGAATATAGTCTCATATTAAACATATATTTTTCTCGGAATTTTTAAAATTTATTTACTATTTTTCACATGGCCAAAACCGTCGAATATTTAGACATTTTTTTATAAACTGTACTTTTGCCCAAAATTTCTGAAATTTACACGGTATACTCCTGTTATATACATGTACTCCCAATAAAAATTTCACCAATTTTGGAGTTAACCACAAGGAGTTATAAGGGTTTATTTTTAAAATAGTCTTTCCCCGTAAAATCCATAACTCTAAATCTATACATCCAAAAATCGCCATTTTTGGACACAATACAGAAAACTCATCAAATTATCATTTCAAATTTTTCGAGAATTTTTTAGGGTCAGAAAAATTACGAAACTGCAAATGGATTTTCGACCGCCATGCGGTAATCCACGTAGATAGATTATTTCAACAGAATAATAAAGAATGGAATAATAGAATAATTCACCATGCATGCGATAGACCGCACAGACAGGTTATTCCCAACAGAATAATAAAAAAAATGGAATCAAGTCATGCGTAATCCGCACAAACATAATGTTTCAACAGAATAATAAAGAACGAAACCAGGTCATGCGTAAACCGCACAGACAGGATGTTCCAACATAATAATAAAGAACGGAACCAGGTCATGCGTAAACGCACAGACATGATGTTCCAACAGAATAATAAAGAATGGAATAACAACAGAATTCACCAGGCATGCGATAGACCGCACAGACAGGTTATTCCAACAGAATAATAAAGAATGAAATAACAGAAGAATTTCACCATGTATGTGATACTTCGCATAGACAAGTTACTCCATAATAATAAAGAAAGGAATAACAACCCTTACGAGTATTGAAAGAAAATAACTATCTTCATGAATATAAAAGAATAATACCCCTTACGAGTACAACAAATAATATCCCTTACCTTAGAAGAAACTGGATATAGGAGTAGTGAAGTAGCAGAATACTTTTCTTCTTTCTCTCAATAGTTTCTCTCTCTAGAGTTTCAGTGAATTCGTAAGAAATAATGAAGGAATGAGCTTCTATTTATAGGAGAATGAGCTGAATAGTAACTAATTCATGAACGGTCCAGATTGATTTACTTTTAAGCGGACTATCCATATTGATTTACTATGCAATTATTAATAAAATATTCTAATAAAATAAAAATTTTAAATAAAATATAATATATTCTATGTATAATCTAATAAAACGAATAACTTTATAAAAGTATTATATTTTATATAAAAAATTTTACTATGCAAACACTATATGGAACCTATGCAAATACTATGCATAATAGAATATTATATATTCTATTTATAGTCTAATAAAATAAATAACTTTATAAAGGTATTCTATTTTATATAAAAAGATTTTACTATGCAAACACTATGAAGGCACTATGCAAACACTATGCATAATAGAATATTATATATTCTATTTATAGTCTAATAAAACAACTTTATAAAAGTATTACATTTTTATATAAAAGTTTTCTGCTTTATTATATTTATAATAATAATAAAACAAAACTTATCACCTTTATTATAATTCAATATTAATAATCCACCAAGCATGCGTTCCTAGGAAATAGGGGGCTTTCCAATAAGGATTTCTCCCTATTGGCGCGCAATTAGTTGACCAAACCTCTCCTTGGCAGAGCTTCTAGACATCGTTAATATTGCAAATATTAATATTAATAACTTCGTCGTCTCAATTATTGATTTAATAATATATAAAATATTGACAATAATTGAATCAATAATATGAAAGATATGGTGCATCAATTACTGTAGAAATAATTGAGTATAACTGAGTGACTTCTCACGTAAGCATTAATAATCAATACCGTGTGCTACTATCCAACCACACGTATTACTGTACTTTTACTACCGAGTAGTTCAACAGTTTTAACAGTAAAACTTCCGTCGTTATTTTCATAAAAATATTTTTGTCGTTTTCTCAATCCGACAATAATTTCGTTGTGGGGTCCACCAATGATTGTACCGTCATACGGATATTCCCTAGACAAAAATAATATTTCCCGACTAATCGAATATTCCCCGAAACAACGAATATTTTATATCAACTTGCTTACTTTGCAAAATTTTCACATATTACCCTTAACTTTAAACTTTTATCAATTTAACTATTTACCAAAATAGAAAAATTGAATACTTTTATTTCATAAAATTTGGGGTCTCACATTAAACGATTGTGCTACAATTGTGGTCAGGAAGGCCACATAGCACATAACTGTCCTAACCCAAAGAAGGGTGCATGCTTTACTTGTGGTTCGAAAGATCATCTGGCAAGAGACTGTCCTAAGAAGGGATCTGGAGGTGCAAGATCCGGAGGAAATAGGGAAAACAATGGTGGAAGTACTCTAACTATCACAGGACCAACCGCAACCAACCGACCGACCGCCAGGACATTCAACATGACGTTGCAGGATGTAGTGCAGTCTCGTGATGTGGTGTCCTATCATTCCGATCAATAAAGTTAATGCTTATGTATTATTTGATTCGGGTGCTACTTGTTCATTTATATTCGATGGCTTTTCTAAGAACTTAGAACTACCTAAGGACGAGTTAGAACACCCCCATGAACATAGAAATTGCGAATAGAGAAATAACCCTTGTTAAGTACGTGCATAAGAACTATAGAGTGGATATTTAGGGTAATATCATGAACGTAGATCTTATCCCTATTCGACTTTGGGAATTTGACGTTATCTTAGGAATGGACTGGTTATTCAATTACGGGGCTGTAATTGATTGCCAGAAGAAGCGTATTAACCTTATGAATCTGTCAAAGGTTGTGTTTTATGGTAGAAAGTCGCCTAGACAAGCGAGTTGTCTGACGATGATGCAGGCCAGGAAGTTGTTAAGACAAGGCTGTGTAAGATATTTAGTTACATAGTCGACAGTCGTAAAGAGAATTCAAAAGTAGAGGAGATACCAGTAGTGAGGGACTTCGTAGACGTATTTCTGGACGGTTTTCCAGGACTTCCGCTAGATAGAGAGGTTGAATTCGTGATCGATTTGGCGCCAGGAACGGCTCCAATATCGAAGGCACCGTACCGAATGGCACCGGTAGAAATGAAAGAATTGATGGTACAACTACAAGAATTACTGGACAAGAAATACAGTCAACCGAGCGTATCACCGTGGGGAGCGCCGATGTTATTTGTGAAGAAGAAGGATGGAACGATGCGGCTCTACATCAACTATAGAGAACTGAATAAGGTCACAATTAAGAATAGATATCCATTACCGAGGATTGATGACTTGTTTGATCAGTTAAAGGGAGCGAGATACTTTTCAAAGATATACTTGAGGAGTGGTTATCATCAACTGAAGGTGAGGCTAGAGGATGTACCGAAGACAGCGTTCAGAACACGATATGGTCACTACGAATTTTTGGTAATGTCATTTGGTCTAACGAATGCTTCTGTAGCATTTATGGGCTTAAGAATGGAGTGTTCAAGCCGTTTTTGGACAAATTCGTAGTGGTATTTATAGATGATATTTTGGTATATTCAAAAACCAAGGAAGAACATAAAGAGCATTTGAAGTTAACGTTAGAAGCTTTAAGAAGGGAGAAGTTGTATGCCAAGTTTTTGAAATGTGAATTTTGGATCGAGGGGGTACAATTTCTTGGACATGTGATTGATAAAGACGGAATTTTGGTGGATACATCCAAGGTCGAAGCCGTGATAAACTGGGATCAACCGAGAACACCATCAGAAGTAAAAAGTTTTCTTTTATTGGTAGGATATTATAGAAGATTCATTCAAGACTTTACCAAGATCGCAACTCCGTTAACGAATTTGACTCGAAAAATTATGAAATTTATTTGGACGGAGAAGTGTGAGGAATGCTTTCAAGAATTGAAGAAGAGGTTGAGTACAGCACATGTGTTATCTCTTCCAAATGATATAGGAAATTTTGTTGTTTATGGTGATGCGTCGCATAAAGGACTTGGTTGTGTGCTTATGCAAAATGGCAGAGTCATTGTGTATGCATCACGACAATTGAAGGATTATGAGAAGGGGTATCCGACCCACGACTTGGAGTTAGCTGCAGTGGTTTTTGCTTTAAAAATCTAGAGGCACTATCTCTATGGGGAGAAGTGTGAAATATATACAGACCACAAGAGTCTGAAATATATTTTTACACATAAGGACTTGAATATTCGCCAAAGAAGGTAGTTGGAGTTAATTAAGGATTATGATTGTGATATTTTATACCATCCGGGTAAGGCAAATGTTGTTACCGATGCCTTAAGTAGAAAGGGTCGGGAGAAATTGATGATGTTTACTGCTCAGAAGGAGCTAATTTCAGCCATGGAGAAGTTGGAATTGGAAGTGAAGTATCCTGTGGAGATTAACGAGAAGTTGTTCCAGATGCAATCTGGTACAACCCTACTGGATAAGGTTAAGGAGGCTCAACTTCAGGATGAAGAATGTAAAAAGGTGAAAAAGAAGATATCCGAAGGAACCGAACTGAGATTTAAAATGGACAAGGAAGGAATACTGAGATTTGAGAGCAGAATTTGGGTACCACCAGTACCACAGATTAAGGAAGACATTTTGAGTGAGGCTCATAGTTCACGATATTCGATTCACCCTGGTAGTACCAAGATGTACCAAGACCTTCGACAACATTTCTGGTGGCCAAATCTAAAACGAGATGTTCTAGAGTGTGTTGCCAAATGTGTAACCTGTCAGAAAGTGAAAGCAGAACATCAGAGGCCGAGCGGATTGCTACAACTGGTTGAAATCCCAGAATGAAAATGGGAACATATTACGATGGACTTCGTGGTTGGCCTTTCGACAACTCAGAAAGGCTATGACGCAGTATGGGTTATCATTGACCGATTGACAAAATCCGCACACTTCCTTCCAATCAAAATCATATTCAACTTAGATAAGTTGGCAAGGTTATATGTGAAAGAGACTGTTTTGAGGCACGAACTTCTGATATCAATTATTTCCGATAGGGATCCGCGCTTTACATCGAACTTCTGGAAAAGTCTACAGGAATGATTAGGTACACAATTGTGAATGAGTACGGCTTACCACCATCAGACAGATGGGCAGAGTGAAAGAACGATTCAGACATTAGAAGATATGTAAAGAGCTTGTATAATGGACTTTAAAGGTAATTGGGATGATCACCTACCGGTCGTAGAGTTCAACTACAATAATAGTTACCACGCTAGTATTGGCATGCCGCCTTATGAAGCATTATACGGTATAAAGTACTGAACTCCGCTACACTGGGATGAAGTTGGTGAAAGACAATTACTAGGCCCATAATTAGTATAGCAGACACCAGAAATAGTCAAAGTGATTCGAACAAGACTGGTAGCATCTCAAGATAGGCAAAAGAAATACGCTGATCCCCACCGTAAAAATGTTAAGTTTGAATCGAGTAGTTATGTGTTCTTAAAGGTCTTTCCCTGGAAGGGAAAGATCAGGTTCAGAAAGAAAGGGAAATTAAGCCCAAGATTCATTGGACCCTTTGAAGTACTGCGAAGATTCATTGGACCCTTACCTCCAGCACACGAGAATGTCCACAATGTTTTCCATATTTTAGTTTTATGACCCTACAAACTCGATTACAAGCATGTGATTGAATATGAACCCCTACATTTTCCGAAAGACTTATCCTACGAAGAAATTCATGTTCAGATCGTTGACAGGAAATGAGAAGTTCTCAGAAATAAAGTAATACCTTCTGTTAAAGTAATTTGAAGGAACCACAACGCTAAAGAAGCAACGTGGGAACTCAAAGATCATATGATGAAGAATTACCCTCATTTATTTAATTAATTAATGTGTAAGCGATTCTGGGGACAGAATCTTTGTAAGGGAGGAAGAATGTAACAAGACGAATGATTGAGTCGTGATTCTGAGGACATAATCCTTTTAAGGGGGGAAAGATGTGACAAATGAGATTTTTTAATTTAATTTTAATATTTATTGAATTAAATAAATATTTTTGATGATTTAATTATTAGAATAAATAATTAATTGATGAAGTTGTGGTAGATTAATTTAATTTTATGTGTTATATTTATTAAATTAATGTGGAGATTTTTTATTATTCAAAGTATGTAATTACGTGAGTTTATTGAATTAAAAGAAATATTTAATAAGCCTAATATAATTTTATTTAAATTAATAATTAATGAGAAAATTAATAATTTGGCATAATTAATAAATGAGACAATAAATTATGTGACTATGTGAATTAATGAGAAATTATCATAAGATATTTGATTTATTTTATAAAGGGATATGACACTATTAAACTATAGGAGAAAAGATTTATTAAATTAAATGAATTTGAGTCATTTAAGGCTAGCCAAATGAAGCCTTATTGGGAGTTGGTAGCAGTTAACCCATGATCGGGTTAACTGACCACACATCGTCTGTAAGACCCCAACTTTTATGAATAAAGATGAATTTTCTATAAATATCATTTTTGAATATTAAGGAGTAAATTTGATATAATGTTATAGTTGTGGGTAATATTTATAAATTTTGTAAAATAAGCAAATGTATATAAAATATTCATGTTGTCAGGGAATATTCGTTTGATCGTGGAATATTCTTTTTGTCGGGGAATATACGTACGACGGCGCAACCATTTGTGGGCCCCATAACAGAATAACTGTCGGATGAAAAAAATGACAAATTTGAGTTTTTATAAATAACGACATAACCGTTACCGTTAATACTGTTGGAATACCCGATGGGTAAAGTAAAGTAATACGCGTTGTTGCATAGTAGCACACGGTATTGATTATTGATGCTTACGTGAGAAGTCACTCAATTTTATTCAATTATTGCTACAGTAATTACTGCATAGTATCTCACGTTATTTGATTCAATTATTGTCGATATTTTATATATTAGTAAATCAATAATTGAGACGATAAAGTTATTAATATTATTATTTGCAATATTGACGATGTCTAGAAGTTCTGTCAAGGAGAAGTTTGGTCACCTAATTGCGCGCCAATAGAGAGAAATCCTTATTGGAAAGCCCATGTTTCCTTGGAACGACCTGGTTGTTAAATATTGCGAATTATAATAATGATGATAAATGTTGTTAAAAATATTGAGAAATTTTTTGAAGTATTTGATGTAAATTTTGCTTATTTTATGGACCCATATTTACCCATTTTTCAAAATAATCAGTAGAAAATTATTTTATATAATAAAGGTGGGGACACATGTGGGGGCCACATGTGGAAGAAAAATTGGTCAATGAGGAGTTTTCTTGTAATGTCACGGGAAGGAGTACTATATATATATATATACAGAACCGATCAGGTGAGGGCTCCCTTACTTTGTTAAAATGCGGACCTTTTTTTTTTTAAAAGCAACTAAAAAAATATTTAATATTTTATGGAACTGAAATTTTTCCATAATACAATGTTTTTTTGGGGTGATTTGGATACCTATACCAAAAATGATGATGTACGATACGCACATCTTACCGCATGCACCTTTTTGTTATATGTATCCAAATCACATCCAAAACACTGTATTATGAAAAAAATTTGTTCCATAAAATATTAAACTTTTTTTTTAGTTATTTTTTAAAAAAAAAGCAACAAAAAAAAGTCCGCATTTTAACAAAGTAAGGGAGCCCTTACAGGAACCGGACCCTATATATACATATACCTTAGTTGACAAAATGGGGAAGGAAGAAAAAATTGATCACGGGAGTGTATCCCGTGAAATTTTTGACACATGCTATATATATATATATATTTAATATATTTAATATATATAATATATATAATATATATATATATATAATATTTTATTTAATGTTTTAGTTTTATTAGAATATTTTATTACATAGTGTTGCATAGTAAAATAAAAATTTTCAACGAAATCTGTCGAAGAATTCGCCCGTGACCTTTGTGTACTGTGCGTCCAAATAGCATCCTTTTCATTCTCTTATAAATAGGATGCTTAGTTAGAATTGAAAATCACACCAGAATCAGAGAATTCTTCTTCTATAATCTTGAGCGTATTTCTTTAGAGTTTAAGAAAGCTTTGAGCGTAGAAAACAATGAAAGTTTTTTTCAAGAATATCTCCGCTATACCAGTTGGAATAATCTTCTTTTCAAGGTAAGGGATGTTATTTTTTTCAATATTCGTATAAAATAATATTTTCTTCCATACTCTATAGTATATAAGTAATATTATTTCATTTCAGATTTCGAATTCTATACTCATTTAGTTAAAGTTTTGGCTTTTATACTCCATGAAATTAGTAGAATATCCTTGATATTTTACGCTTCATCCAGTATCTTTTCATGGAAATATTATTCTGAGCATTCTTGATAAGTTTTAACTTTTTCATGTTGGGGTACTATTCACGGGGTTAATATTCCCAAAGTTACTATTCACCCGGGGTATTATTCATAACAAAAATTGATTTCTTTTCGGTCCAAATCATTTTTGATACAATGTTATTCTTGAATTTTACTCCACAAAGCAATATCATGTTGACAATTTGGACGTTATTGATTTCTGGATAAATTAAATTATAAATCTTTAAAAATTTATCCTTGAATTTGTTTTATTGAATTCTTATATCATTGTCATCATCCTCATGTTTATATTATGTTGAAAGTCATATGTGGCCTGTAGTGCATAGATGGACTTGGTATGATTATGACCAGGGATTATTTGGTATAATCATGACCGTAATATTATAAATGATGTGGTAAACGTCTTCATTGGCTCGTAGTGCATTGATGGACAGTTGTTGGCATGATTATGACCATTGATGAATACACGAATATCCTTGGCCCGTAATACATGGATAATTTGTGGTCGTGATACTAAAGAATATCCTTGGTCGTAGTGCAGGGGTGATTCGATGATGTGGATTATTTATTAAGCTGAGTCTCAGTGATAAAAGTGATGAAAAACCTTTTAAATCATAGAAGATAGTAGATTTTATGCTCAACTTGACTCTTCTAATGGATTGCTTGTTCCACTGCAGTTAAACTTGATATTTGTTATATTTTATCAGTTTAACACTGTTGAAGGCTAACGATAAATTATTCTGCATTATCTTAGTCATAATATTTCTTACTGGGCTAGTTGAGCTCACCCTTTCGCTTTCATTGTTCTCTTCAGGAAATGAGAACGTAGTTGGGACTAGTCCGGGAACGGAGTGACGGTCCAGTTGATAGCATTAGTAGTCCTCACTATTCTATGAAATAGTGTGATAATAAATGTATTGAGGACTCCATTTGAGTTGAATACTCCTCAAATTCCATATTTTTATACTAAAATTCCATTTTTGAGTTTCTTCACAAAAATGAACACTTTGACTTCAATTCTTGTCCGAATTACTACGTTCAAATTACGTTATGTGCGTTTCTTAATAGACTAGCATAAACAAAACTCAATTCACAGTTTAACATACCAATTGACCACTAAAATTGGTAGTTTCACAAGCCATATAAGAAATACAAACACTATCATACTTTTATTCCTTTTTAAACTGTAATTCGCATATAATTCATGTCTAATTACAACCTCTAACATCATAACTATATATAATCACCATACACAGGTTACAGAACAACAATTTACAGAAAACTAGAATTCATAGAGTTGAAGCTTCATGCCGTAAAACTCATACATACATGTATATATATAATATCAAGGTTAAAGAAAATACCTTCAATTTGCTTGATAATTTTGGCTAAACCAACTAAAATTGCCTTGAAATCCTTAGGTTTTCACTCCAAATTTTCTGCTTATCTTCTCTCAAGTTCTCTGTATCTATTAAGCTTTAGAAAGACAATACATGAAATAAGAAAACTGAGCGCTTAAACACTAATAATCGTGATTATCAGTTTATTAAGCCAAGCGTCTTTGGCAGTTACATTAACCAAAAGCCACAAGGCTTTG
This sequence comes from Panax ginseng, assembly GCA_020205605.1. Classification (NCBI taxonomy): domain Eukaryota; kingdom Viridiplantae; phylum Streptophyta; class Magnoliopsida; order Apiales; family Araliaceae; genus Panax; species Panax ginseng. The sequence continues at coordinate 112,359,732 of CM035145.1, forward strand.
TTTGGTTACTCATAATTTCCATAGTAAATTATTTTTATAATACTTTATTATATAGTTTCATGTGTCACACCTTAATTTAGTTAATTTAGATAACTTATACTAGTAATAATAATAAAAATCTTATTATCATTATACTTATAAATAAATAAATAATCATATATCTAATTTAATTAATAAATTAGAAACATCACTTTATTTAATTTATTTATTTCCTTTTATATCAAACAATTCATTTAATTTAATTATTTTCTTAAATTAAATCCCTCAATAAAATTATCATTATTCAATTTAATTAGCATTAATCAATTTAGTTACTAAACTAATTCACCACAATTATCAATTATTTATTTTCCTCAATAAATAAATTATTTAAAATATTTATTTAATTCAATAAATATTTAAATTAAATTACAAATTTCTCAATCGTTACAGTAACAGTGTTTAGGGACTGATTTTGAACCAAACCAACTGAAATTTTGACATGGCTTCAAAGCGGCAACGACTGAGTGTCGGCGGTTCCTCATCCGCAGCACCAACGTCCTGGGACAACACCAAATTTGTCAATGAAGAGGCCTAGAAACGATACAAAAGGTCTTTTGCCATATGCAATTTGATTCCTGAGCGGGGGTTGAGGCCTGACAAGACAAAGGATGGCGAGTTGGTCGCTATGATTGCGGGACGCCAGTGGGAGCATTTCACTAAGCCACTTGAATCAGCCATCGTGTTTGTGGTCCGCGAATTTTATGCGAACGCCATTCCCGAAGGTCCTATTATTGTCCAAGTTAGGGGGCGGTCAGTGGAGTATGGTAGCTAAGCCATTAATGCATTATTCGCGATGCCTGGTTTTGAGGGCAGGGACTATATGGAGTCAGGACTACGCAACTATGGCCTCGAGGATATTATTAGGAGGCTCTGCAAGCCCGCGACTACATGGAAGAAAAATGACTTCACGGGTGAGAGGACCAGTTTCCCGCATGCTGCGCTCAGTCGCTATGGGAAGGCTTGGTTCAGCTTTATTTGTGCCAACATGATCCTGACTCATCACTTGAGCGACATGACTAAGGATAGAGCTATCCTCTTATTCGTCATTGTCACGAGCCTGAACGTGGACATCGGAGTTCTCATACATGAGTCGATCCTGAAGGCGATCAAGAGCACCACTACTTCAGGACTCCCACATCCATCCTTGATCACCTATTAGTGCAATAGGGCAGGTATCCATTGGGGGCCAGGAGAGATAGCCTTGCCGCCCATGTCAGTTATTGACCATCAGACCATCTCACGCTTCAATGTGTGGGACGGGGCAACTTTTCATATTAAAGGCGAAGGGTACGGGCCACCTACTGAGCCATCTCCTATAGCCGAGCCCGAGCCTTCGCAGCACTCAGACGCATGCCCAGCTTTACAGGGACTTCTAGAAGAGATCATGGCATCCCTCACCCTGCTGCATTAGAAACACGATGCTGAAGCTTAGAGGCAACAGAGGCACATTACAGTAGTGGCCAAGAGGCAAGACATAGCGATGTAGTATCAGGCTGAGCTGGTCAACACGATGCAGAGTATATACACAGTGTACAGTGGCGAGGATGCAGAGTTCATGCCATTCCAGTTCCCAGAGCCTCCTGTTTCCCACTATACCCTCCACCATCACCGCCCGTCGAGGCTGACGAGGACGATGATGCTACCGAGTGAGTGATCTTCAGGTAATTCCTCTTGTATAGATTGATATATGTTTAGCAATATGGGCATTGCTCACCATAAGTTTGGGGGTGTTATGGTTTATTATCTGTTTTATTTTTGTCTACTGCCATGCTAGGTTGCCATATTTAGTTCTTTGCTTATGTTTTTATCAGTATTGTGGTGCAGTCATTTTGAACTGCGGTATTTTGTTTTGGATTATTATGGATGGATGCCATATACTATTTTTGGCTATTATTAATGAATGCTTGAATTATTATCAGCATGTATGTTGGTTTATAGCCATCTTTTTGGGGCTTATACAGATTTATATGTTTGTGCCATGTTAATAGCTTTATTACCCTATTTTGAGCTGCTATTAAGCAAGGGTGGTATATTTATCATTAATTTTTTATTGTGGCTAATGACAAGCGCCAAGTGATTATGTCTTTCTTAGAGTCGTGTTAATCATGTATGAACTAGGGGTTTGTTTAGTTGATAAGTTGAGACTGTTATTGATATGTCCTTCTTAGCAAGCACCGACCAACTGTGTTAACTAGTTATTTTTCGAATTTAGTTCGCGTGTTTATTGCTTTAAGAATATGTTCACTCTTATAAACATTCATTTTTACAAGGTAATAAAAGAGTTAGACGTTTATACAGTTTTGGATCTTGGATTTTGGCATGTTTGTATATAAAAAAAACAAAAAAGAAAATAAGATTGAATAACGAAAGTCTGCGGTGGGTCGAGATGGAGCGTGAAACGCACTCGCCCATAAATGCATGACCGATGTTGAGAAGGAGCATAAAATGCACTTGCCTAATAATCTTCATTTTTTCGTAAAGTCTCAGTTGGCTTATGTTGATTACGTGGCCTTTACTGCTCGAGTTTTTTAGATTCATTGGGGTGTTCTACACCTAGTGCCCTAAAGTCGTCTGGCTTGGGAGTCACTGATCAAAAGCTCATTAATGGGTAGTTCTGAATAGCGTAAGGTAATTAAGGACTGTCTAAGTCAGATTTTACTATCTTCATACTAGAGTCTTTTGATCCTTTCATGCACTTGCGTTTTATTCTTAATGCTTGTTGAATGTTTAAGTTGCGGAGTTTTCATATTGGTATTAACAATCGACTGTGCGAACTTACTTGAGCTATGATTAGTTAGGACAGTTGGTCTCCACACACACACATAGAATGGATCGAATATAGTCTTATGCTTGAAATTGAATGAACCCTTACTCATATATGTGTTTGACCTATTCTTTGGGAGTAGCTATGATCGAGCTTAGAAGCCATGATACTAGTATATAGTTTTATTTTATTTTTGTGTGTGTTTTACTATTGTTAGTTTTGTGTTAGATAGTTTGCTCGAGGACAAACAAAGACTTAAGTTTGGGGGTATTTGATGAGTGGGATTTATACCCGCAAATTGGATACTTTATGACTTAAATAGTTGCCTGATCTCATAGATTTTATAGAGTTTTATATGATTATAGTGTTATTATGCTTAACTGACGTATTGCAAGGCTTTACACGACTTTTCTAGCTTTCAGGGGACAAAACGGAAAAATTACATACACTGGCATCGCGGCACCAATGACAAGCCTTGAGCTCGCACCACAGCGCCACCCCCCTTGACCAGCTGACGTCACCTTGGTGCTGCAGCACCCTTGATTATTCATGGACTCACGCTGCAGCGCAAGCTCCGGTGTTTTCCATGCTAACGTGGCGCTGCAACGCCACTCATAAGCTTATTGCCCGCGTCGTAGCGTGACCTCCGGTGCCCAGGCAGAGAAGGCTTTCTTTTGACCTAGAAAAAGTGGGAAGCGATATATATATATATATATATATATATATATATAGCAAACAAAGCCTCTGTAAATCATGTCATATATCATATAGCCGGATAGATTAGCTTAGCATATAATAGTTTTCTTCCTCTTTTAATTTCTCTCTCTTTCTCTTAGTTAATGTCTGTAAATATAGATTAGGTAGATTAGGGAAAATTCTAGGATTTCCTTAGAGCAACAAGAACAGTGAGCTTCACGGATTGGAGAGCTTGAAAGGAGCGAAATATTTGGAGACTGAAGAGCCTTGACAGAGTTTATTCTTATCCATTTATTTCCTCTGATTTTGTAATCCATAAATTATGTCTTTATTGCTACTTATATTTTGTTCAATAGCTATGAACTAAGTATTGACTCAAAGGTTATAATGGAACCCATTTTTAATTAAATTGACTGTCTTATCTCTTTAGTTGGCACCATATGGTTTGGTTTAATATATTCATGTTTAATGATTCTCACTAAGACATTAGTGATGATTTTGGTAATTTACATGATATTAAAAAAAGGATTGTAGATTTACACCGTAATATATTGGCATGTGATTATGTGTTTCGACTACATAAGTTGTGCGTACAATAGACATATATTTGTGCGACACGAGCGACCTAATAGAGAACCTATGCTTAAATCCTTATTAGATTAATTCGCATAGACATGTGTAGGATTATCACCTAACTTGGATGTTCTTTTCTGTTCTATTCCCTATCAGGTGGATTTGGAGAGGATATGTTTGTGTATACCTCGACAGAGGTGTATGAGCAATGTTGCCTCTTTTTCAGTTCTAACAAAAGAGCTCTAACTCATGCAAGCATACATGTGTCAACAAGTAATACAGAGCAAGTAAAGTATCTACCCCACAGGGAAAGTTGTTTAATTTAAATTACTATGCATCAAGTAAATCACTATATTTATATGCTCAAACTAATGAATATGATTGGTGAATTACGCTAATCACTAATAACGACTAAAAAAATAATAAAGATGTAATAAATTAAATCTGAAAGTAAGGGGATCCTAACTTCATTTAATACTTCATCTAATCACCACTATCATGCAAGACTTGTTCATATATCACAGGAAATTAGCCAAGAGCACTAAAAGAGTCATATCCATTTTTCAATGTACTATGACCTACTTACACAGCAACCACAAGCGATAGACTCTATGTAATCATCAATATAACCAAAATCACTATATGTCTATGTGAAATTGTAATCATATTCAATTTAAGCGTAAGCCCTTATTCTAACTCATACGGTGAAACAGTATATGTCTATCTGATTCACGAAATACACAAGCCATACAAAACAACCCCATATACGTATGTTATCATGATTACAAACCATACTTGCACGTTCATTGCCAATTCCATACAAGTACTAAAAGCGAATGGTGATCAAGCATTCATACATACAAAATAATCATGACAGAAATCCCATATGATATGTAAAACAATCCAGCATTCAAGCATGCAACCAAACTACATATTAAAATCCGTTAGAATCCCATAATGGAGTTTAGTTCATGACTGAACCAAAAGTCATTATGGGATCAAAGTTAAACATGGCTGATAAGCAAACAATTAAAAGATGAAAGATAGAAACGATCAAACCAATTGCTGATTATAATCCACTATTAACGTTCAAATCCTCATATAAATCCAGGAAAATACTAATAAATATCCACAATGATAGAAAATCCCAAGAAGGATTAGAAAAGTAGAGTTTAGGCTTCCTTCTACGTTGGAATCTCTCTCAGAGTGTAAACCCTAGTTACCAAATGAAAATATGTAAAACTGAATAATGATGCGTCTTAAACTTGTCAGAAATCGTTTTAAATCAATTACAACCCTTTTAATTAAAAATTAAAATAAAACAAATCGCCATACTTGAGGTATCACATGCGCAAGCAAGACTCCCTAGTGTAATCCTCGCGAGGGCGCGCAACTTGCATATCCCAGCTTGTGCCTCGCTTCATGCATCCATTCGCCTCGTGCCCTCTAATTCCACTAAATTAGGCCGTTTCCTGCACTTTTCCACCAAAACGAGTTTTAAGTAAATGCAATGTAAAATAACATGAAATGTAACTAAAAACACATTAAAATGTACTTGAGATGGGCATAGTTCGCGTGAATTGGTATTCAATAAGTAGGTATAAAACCCACTTATCAAATACCCCCAAACTTGAACTGTTGCTTTCCCTCAAGCAATGCATACTAATGAACAATAAAAATGCAACTATATTACTATGCAACTAAATTATGATGCAACTAGTCTCACATTATTCCAGCTATCACAGAAATTCAGTCCAAAATGCCTTAGCGAATTTTTCCAGGTTCAAGGATACAGATTCAAACCAAACTGTAGGCATATTGTCGTACACTCAGATAATTCATAAATGCTATAGATATGCTGTGAGTGTGTGTTATGTTCACCAAAACTTGATTTAAGCAAATAATACACATTAAATTTCTCAAAACATAAAATTATAGTTTAAATCAAGACTCATGTATACTTGCGGTGTTTATTGCTATTTTTCTTTTCTTTTTCTTTCACATGACTGTGCAATGCCTTACTCCATTAGGCAACACTGCTACCCCTTAGCGAGTTTTCAACCAATGACTCCCAGACCATGAAAGACCTTAGGGCGCTAGGTGTAGAGATAATCCCCCAGCGCATTTTACTCTCGATGAGCTGGGCCCAAATAAGACTAGCCACGTTATTACTATTTTTTTTTTATATATTCATAGATACCCATGTTTTCCCAAAGTTTAAAAATCAATGTTTTAAACCGTCTAAGTTCACTTTCCACATATTTCCCTTTTTAAAATTACATTTTCTATCGAGCAATTATGCATACAAGTGATTGTGAACACATTCGTGCAAACCAAAAGCATTTAAACAGCAACATGAATTTCATCGTGTAAAATGTTATAGCTAGGTTCATGTTATCCAACATACTCAAAAATCTTTCAAAAAATCACTATCATCATCGGCTAGCCAAAAATTTCCATACGGCAAGAACTGTGAGACATGCAATACTAAAAATGAACATGCAAATAAACATGCAACTCTATGCAAAAATAAACTATATGATGCAAACATTAAACTAATCATGCAAAAACAACTACATGAAACTATACTACTACCCCAATACCGCCAAACTTATAATATTCAATACTCCATTGAATGAAGGTAAAAGGTAACGAAAAACTCCCCTAATGATCAGTGGTACCACCCTCCTCGGGTGGTGAATCTGGTGGTGGATATGGCACTGCTGTCCCAAACTGAGGCCATTCTAGTGTCGTTCCTTGCTGCACAAAAGCCTCGACCAAGGCCCTCGTGAGTCCCATCGTAAACGTGCCAAAATTATCGTACATGGCATCGACTTTTCGCTCCAACCTTCGAAGTTGGCGATCACCATGGGCAACAGGTGCTTGCGTGGATGGGCCTGCATCATCTGTCTGAGGGGGGATGCTGTGACGGCTCAGGGAAAGTAGGCTAAATGATAAAACCTCGTCCGCGTGGGTGTGGTACACCTCCTGCCCAATCCTAAAATTTTGCAATGGTGGCATGAGTTATGTCCTAGCTTGGGTATTGCATTTGTTCGTTGCCCCAGTTGCATCCCTGATGAGCACATAGCATAGCAAACATGTTTTGTGAAGGTTGACATTTGTAATTTCCGATATTTACATGGTATCTTAAGACTTGTGCTAAAATAGCAAGTTTAGCTAGTAATGCGGGTTATATTGAAAAGTGAATATTAGTATGTCTAATAGATGTTGTGGTTTTAATACTGTGTATAGGTGAACGTGAGTTTTAATATTTTTGCTTACACTTGAGGCAAGTTTTCTAACTCTACACTTTCGTTGAGTTAGTTCTATTATTACATTGTGTAACTTCATTCTTTTGATTGAGCAAGTTTTTAAACTTCTCTTTTTACATTGAGCAAGTTTCTCGTATCTAGTTATTTATGATGATGTAAGTTCCAAAATCTCATATATTACATTCAGCATATTTTAATTCTAAATTATTGAAATTCTAATCATTGTTGACTTACTCTAACTTGTTTATAGTTAAACAAGTTTCTTTAGTTTATTCTTTTATAATAAATGTTTCTTGAACCTTAATTCCTAGAGTTGAATGGTTCAATCACTTTGTATATTTTATTACAATGTGGAGTAAGCATTGTTTCCAGCTTGCTATCAACTAATACAAATCCTCTGGAAACACATCCTCAAATTCCCTCACCACTGGTATCTCTTCCAGTTTCATATTCTTCTTCTGAGTATCGACTATGTAAGCTAAATTGCCCACACAGCCTTGACTCAACAATTTCTTGGCCTGCATAATCGTCAGACATTTCATTTTTCTAGGCGACTTGCTACCATAAAATACTACCTTTGACGGGGTCATAAGGTTTACACACTTCTTTAGGCAATCAATTATCGCTCCATATTTGAACAGCCAATCCATTCCCAAAATAACATCAAACTCTCCCAATGTAATCGGAATCAAATCTACCATCAAGATATTCTCCTTAATGTTCACCCTACATTTCTTGTATAAGAATCTAACAGGGATTATCTCTTTATTCGCAATTTCTATGTTCAAAGGGAAATTCAGTTCTTCTCTAGGAAATTCTAACCTCTTAGCAAATTCATCAAAGATAAATGAGCAAGTAGCACCCAAATCAAATAATACATAGGCATCAACATCATTGATTGGGATAATACCTGACACCACATCTTTTGATTGCACAACATCTTGTACAGTCATGTTGAAGGTTCTAGTTGTGGGTTTGATTGATGTTGTACCTCCATTGTTACCTCCATTGCTTCTGGTTGTCACTCTATCCTTCTTCTTAGGGCATTCACGAGCAAAGTGATCCTTAGATCCGTACGTGAAGCACACGTTCTTCTTAGGTTGAGTGCAATTTGGGGCGATGTGACCCTCCTGGCCACAATTGAAGCATGCTCGTTTCCCCATCAAGCACGTACCCTTGTGGAACTTCCCGCATATAGCACATGCCTCAAACCTCTTATTTTGCTGGTTACCCTGCTAGTTTCCAGCACCCACGTTTCCATTCCACTTCCTCTCCAAGTTGTTGTTGTTATTGTTGTTGTTATTTCCACCACTACCACCTCCATTCTTAATTTCCACCTCATTTTTCTTCTTCTGATCCTGATTTAACTTTGTCACTGCCTCGCCTCCACCTTCAGTGAGTATTGCTTTCTCCATCACTGCTGCAAAAGTCTTCAACTGGAACAGAGAAACCTTATTGTACAACCGTGGCTCAATTCTTGTTCAAGCCCTCTTCGCCTTTATGCGTTAAATCGTCTTGACTTGATAAGGCAAACCTCGCCAACTCATTGAATTTAGCGGCATACTCGGATCATCATCGTTCCTTGCTTCTTGATTCGAAATTGCACTTCCAGCTGACCCTTCGAACTCTCGGGAAAATAGGTCTCGAAGAATATCTCCTTAAACCTATCACAGGTCATCATCCCTGGTCCTTCACGAGTTTTATTGGCCTGCCACCAATAACTAGCTTCTGCTTTCAACATGAATGTTGCGAAAGTAGTCTTTGTAACAATCCAGATTTTTAATTAAATATTTAAATATTTATTGAATTATATAAATATTTAATGGATGTGTTTATCGTTGAATAAGTATTTGTTTAATTTATTTGATGTGATTTGATTATTTATTTGTTTAATAAATAATTAATGAGTTAAGGAAAGTAAGTACTTTGAAATAGTAATTTAATTCAATAATTAAGTTAGAGAGTTTATAATGATTAAATAAATTATTATATTATGCAATGGATTGTTATTAGAATTAATTAAATTAAGTATGAAAACTTAATTAATTAGAAGTGTGACAAATAGTTATATTATAAGTGGTTATTAAAATAAATTAAAGTAGTTTTAATTTATTTTGCCAAACAAGGCTTAAATATATTAAGTCTTTAATTTTAAAGCATTTTGCCAAACAAAGCCCTATGGCTTTTGGATTTCTTTTGAATTTTAAATTATTAATAAAATAATCAATAGCCTATACGTTTATTTGGTAATTGATATATTAAATGTGCATATTATTATTGCTTATCAGTTTGGCTTTGGCTATCAGTTGAGTTTTTGGGTTTACGTTGAGTCTAAGAAAAGAGTTTTCTGCTAAAAGAAAGTTTCATAGATTTTGAGAGAGAGTCTCAGAGAGAGAAGTAAGAGAAAGACAAGTCTCGGAATTCTTCAAGCTTTTCTAAGCGTTAACAAGAATTTCTTAACAACAAAAGGTATGTTTTAAAACCTTAATATATATATATATATATATATATATATATATATATATATATTTTTTTTACGTCTCTCGTGTTCTTCAAGCTCATTCACTGTGTACAAGGTTTTTATAAAGATTATCGTAAACTATGTTTTATAATTGGTTATGATATTACATGTATCTGTAATTGAAATGATTATAACTAGCATATATATATATATATATATATATATATATATATATATATATATATATATATATATGTGTGTGTGTGTGTGTGTGTGTGTGTGTGTGTGTGTGTGTGTGTGTGTGTGTGTGTGTAGATGTTGTATGCTAAAATACGTTCAAAGAGAAAAGAAATTGGTTTACATTGGACATATGAGGATGAACATGAATGTATGTTTTGTATGATAACAAAATTAGTATGTGATTGTATGATAATTATGAAATTGAACGTTGAGTATATTGATTTGTTATGAAATTCAGAGAATCGTAGTCTTAAGGAATCAAATTAGTTATAAATTTTGGTTACCATGTTCACTGTGTAAACAAACATCGATAATGGAGTTTTGGTTTTTAAAAACAGTGTTTTCAAGAATTTAAGTTTTCTAAAATTGTTGTTAAGTTGTGCTAAATTGGTATATGTATGATAAGTAATTGTTTATGAGTAATCCTTATAAGTTTTACGTCTTAATTTAGATGTTAGCAGTAGTAATTAGTCCAGAATTTAGTTATTCTATTCTTCGTGGTTGGGTTCTCAGAAGTTTGCCTGCCTAGCGCCAAAAAATGGACTCTAACGCTAAAATTCGCGCCTCGGGCCAAAATTCGCCTTCGCTTGCATTAGAAGTTCGCGTCGGCGCAATTGAAATTCGCACCAAGTGCCAATTTTGCGCTTCTGGCGCCATCAGATGACTTAGTTCTCATGCCATGGCGGAACAAAAGTCTGAGTCGGACAGTTTTGGCCTCCTGTAGTAAAACGACCATAACTTTCTCATACAAACTCCGATTGAGGTGATTCAAGATGATCCGAAACGAGGACGAATAGACCTACAACTTTCATGCTTTAAGTTTTTTAATTTGAGGTCTGTAACAGTAGTAAAAATGGTCATCTGTAGGATTGTTGTGTTTTTGGGGGCAATCGGAGGGCGTCGGGCATGCACATTTGCATGTGTAGTGCTCTTGACGATAAAAGATGATGTCCTAAGTTACAAAACATGTATGTTAGTAAATATAATGATGCTTAACATTAATAAATAATGTATTAGATAAGTTATAGAAGGATAGTAAGCATACACAAGAGAGGCAAATCGGGCGTGTGACGAATAAACGTCGAAACGCCGTGCCAAGTGTTAATGAACTTAAAAAGTGTTTCAATTCAATTGAAATAAATATTATAGGATATGAAATGGGTTTAATATAAAACCAATAAGTAGTCCTAACAAGGCTTAAGCACTTGAATGAACTTCGAGTTTGACTAAGAAGAAATATAGTGAGTCATAAGTCGAAAAGTTAGCACAATCTAATTGAACATTGTGTGCTAATTAATAGGAAATATTATGAGATGTGGAGTAGAATTTACATTACAATTGCTATGTGTTGTTATGTGACTAATAGTTGATGTGTATGATTATATAATTATGTAGGGCACGTGAAGTGCAGATAACTGTAAGCTGTTAAGCTATTATTGGTAAACAACGATCAAGGCAAGTCTTTCGGTTCCTATTTGTTACGTGGACTTGATGAACTATTTTAAATTGCATGATATGTTATACATGTTTAAATCATAAAATGTTAAAGTCGATATATGACTGCATTGCTTTGGCTAAGTAATGATGATTGAGTAAGGAACTCAATCTTTATATTTGCTATGTGAATTAAAAGCATGTATGCCATGTTACTTTAATGAGATGTATATCGAGCATGTTATTATGTGTTATGTGATGCATGAAAATCATTAGACTTTCTTTCATTTATCGAGCTCACTCTTGCAAATAACCACTTTTACAGGTCAAGATTTTAAGGTAAAGATATGTGCTAAGTGATTTATGGAGATCTATATTCACGAAGATTACTTATGTTTTATGAGAAATGTATTTCATATTTTGAACGTAACATGTTGTTGAATTGTAAGTTGAGCTATCCAATGTATATGGATATTTAGTTATGATGTGGCGACCCCAAATCCAGGTACTTGAAACCCGAACTCGGTTCTCCACGATACCATTTCTTTAAGCTGAATAATACTAAATAATAATACATTCGAACTTAATTTATATACATCAAAGTTTACTTCCCCATGTACGTGACCTTCAAATACATTCCTTACAATATCTGACAATAGATTCCATTGTCTTACTAACTATAACCATTAACTCATAATATAAACTCATTCGAACAACTTTTCTTTCCCCTTGTTCGTGCCTGAGCCTTCAGGTTGCTCATACATAACTAAAAACATTTAATTTAAGCAAGGATGAGCATTTGAGTGCCCATCAAGTAATAGCAATTATATATATAAGCTGAAAGAATATAAGTATTCTCTTTACATAACACTTCTACAACGAATCGAAAGTTGTGAAGTAATTTGTACTGATAAAAAATTCACATAACAACTCTCTTCCAAATTATTTAAATTTGGCTCTGGCTCTACCCATGAATAGGGTTTAAGAAACATACTATGAACATTGTTTTTTATTTTTGAAAAGGTTTAGCAGAAATTCATCCCAGAAACCGCTTCTAGCTTACTTGGCACGGAGGGTGATCATACTGTTGTACCTGTATTGATCAATACTACATAACTTGAACGAAATTCATCGCTTTCACTCTATCCTTTGGGCGCAAAAATCTTCCCATATAGGGATGTTCATACATGCCTGGTTCCAAACCTGAAGGTTTTTAATCTTGCTCAACAATAATATGTAATTCAATATATATATATATATATATATATACGGGTAATTGACAAAGGTGTATCAACATGTGAATAAATGCCATGATTATCCAAGTGGGGACACTTGCATAACCATTTAGAAATCAACTTAACATAATATATATCTGAGCTAATATGTTGATAATCAAAGCGTACAAAATCTGTACAGGAATAGAATAATTCTAAAACTTCTTACTCATGTCCATTGCATAAAGGAAATGCAAAGGTAAGATATCTTTTCGATTTGGTTGATTACAAATCTCAACTTAGGTTTTATCTCTTTATCACAACCTATCAATAATCAGATCATTCGTTCGATTAGAACAATATATCATAACACATAGTACTGTCTATTACAGTCAGCACATAGTCTAATCACGTCATCACATAATCGCAGTGATCATACTTTTAGTTCATATTCTATACATTTTTCAAATATCTCATCCATGTTCTTACAGTAGCCTTTTCTTTCTTTTATAAGGTCTGACATTTGTCATTGTCTGCAATGACTTTTATATGTAATTACTAAGTCTAAGACTCTTATTCTGTATCTCAACATCAGTCATTTTATTTTTAAATGACTTAAAATAATTTTAAAGCATTTATAATAATTTCTCATGCATTTTCAGACATCGGAATCATAATTAAATGATTTAAACATCAAACAATTCTATTATCATTAATAATTAATTAATATTAAACTATTAATGAAGCCATTGCCAAAATATAAAAGTTATTTATAATAACTCAAACTATTTTTAAAACATTTATATTACCCTTAAATGATTTTTAAAATAATTAAAATCATTTTAAATAATTACCATTAATATTTAAATATTAATGTACTATTTATCCAAATATTAAAAGTCATTAATTATAACTTAAAATATTTTAAATCCTTAATATCCTCTTTAAATGATTTTTAAATAAATAAAACCATTTTTAAACTATTTATTTAATATAAATATTAAATAAACTTAATATCACAAATCATTAACTAAATATCATTAATATATAATTATTAATGAAATTATCTTCTAAATATTAAAAGTTATATTTTATAACTCAAAATATCTTTAAATACTTTATTTTCATTTAAAATGATTTTTAAAATATTAAAATCATTTTAACCTAATTATTTAATATAATCAATAAATAACTTTAATATCATTAATATTAATTAATTAATGAAATTCATCACAAAATATTAAAAGTCATGGAAAATAACTTAAAATATTTTTTTTATACCATAATATAATTTTTCATGAATTAAAACTATTTTTAAATATTTTATTTAATATTATAATTAAATAAATAAATACTTTTTTGTATTCCAAAAATATTAAATATTTATGAAATATACTCAAAATAATTAAAAACTATTTTTAGGACATTAAAATAATTTTTCGTAATTTATTAAGTATTTTAATAATTAAAATCTAATTTTTCTAATTTTTAAATCATTTTAGAGATTACGAAATTAAAATAAATAGAATCTGTAAGCTAAAGGTCAGAATGACAATAAATTGTCATTTTAGGTGTTCTTGAGCCTCAAGAACACTGACAAGGCAGTTTCAAGGTGCCTAGTTTGACCATGAATAATTCTCAATCCATTACGTTTCTGGGAAATCTAATACTTGGATATTGTAGTACTCATGTAATACTACACTTACCAAGAAACATCATGACTAAACAACATCAGATCTGGGAGAAATAAGCCGTCAAAGTAGTTACCAAAGTTGTTCTTCACGAAGAACAGTTCGAGATGCCTAATTTGGACCTCTATAACTTGATGATCGTGCAACTTTTACGTGATCTATCAATTTCAGTGTGTAGAAAACATGTAGGACTACAACTCGAACACTTAAAATCATCATAACAACAATAAATCAAGCATCTAAAGTATGGTCAAACCTTATCAAAAAAAACAACACTTAGAAAATTGCGCCGTGCCAGTAAATTGTGCTCGTCAATCTTTGGTCAATGGACTTTGACTTTAAATAACGTTTATTCCAAAATAGATATGGACCTGATTAGTTTTGGAGCTTAAATTCCACATAACAGAATACATATATCAACTTTCAAAACACAAAACTCATTAACGATCACCGAGATATAAGGCCTGACATTTGCCAAAAAAATATTTTCTAGACACTTAGAATATTTTTTTGGGTTTAAAGAACAGCCGGTCAATGCCGGTCAACCCACTTTGACCTTAAATAACGTTTTCTCCACAATAGATATAGACCTGATTCCTTTTGGAGGTTAAAGACCACATAACAAGCTACACCTAACAACTTTTAAAAAACAAATATCATGATCGAGAAAAGAGTTATAAGCCACGACATTTGATGAAAAATCACGTAATTCGGCTTTTTCCAACTTGCTCAAATCTTCAAATTAATTGCACTTTGATGTTATGGGTCCTGTGTTTTTACAACCCAGAACATTAATAGACTCCCTATTACACTACATTAAACAATCAATTGCATCAATTAACATCGAATCGAAGGATTTCTAGAATTTAGGATTTCCTACCTTTTCAAGCTTGATTTTTGATTTCTGGCTTCTTGATGCTTCTGATTTGTGGTTTGTGATAGTTGGGCTTTGATTATGAGCTTATGGGCAAGGCAAATTCATTGGCTAGAGGTTGAGAGAGTGTAGCTAGAGAGTTTAGAAAATATTAGAGTGTGTTTTCATTATTTCTCCTTCAATCTCTATATATAGACCCTTAGATTGCCTTGGATGCTGATATGGCTGGTAATTATAGAGCTCAAAGGACAATAATAGAGTGGTTGGCCGGATTTGGTGGATTAGTAGCAATGATACACAATTATTTCACCAATAATGCACTAAAGTGGACAAAAGGGCAAAATGATAATTTCCCCTCCAATAATTGATTTCTTCTTTTAATAATGCACAAGGGTAGTTTAGACTTCTCATGTCTACCATGAAGGGAATTTTAGACATTGGCCATAACCATTAGGGTTTATCACTTTAGATTTTAAAATTCCATAAATAATATAACTAATAATACACTAAAATGGTATTTTGGTAATTTCACATATAATTTCATGGGCATTTTTGTACATAGCAATTAAATGTAGTATTTAATCACTAGATGGTAATTCTTATCATTTACCAATTACTTTTCATCCTTTGGTAAATTAAAACATTTATACATTAACATCGTAATTAAACCCAATAATTTTAAATTAGGGTTTTTGATTAAAAAATTAGGGTTGTAAAATTAGGGTTTCTTAACGCCATCAATTAGGGTTTCTAATTGACCATTGTGGTTCTCTAATTATCATGCGTGTGTTCTAACACGATGCATTCATGATCTCTAACTTCAACCGATTAGGGTTATAATAATTAGGGTTTGTCCTAATTATCAACGCATAACTTGATAATTAGGGTTTCCTTCTAATTTGACATTCTTATACACAATAACTTCATGTACACAAATACTACTCATTCATATCTCATAACCGAGTTTAATATTTAGGGTTTCACAAAGACGGTAATATGCTATGACCTAATGGTGATCGTCATTGCTCAATATTATCTCATCTCGCACATACACGAAGACATAATTATGGTACCGTAAAATCATTATATCAATAATATAATATTACTATTCTCATCTCTTGATCACAATCCCAATTCAGGGTTTGGATCTCATATCTGACTTCTCTTTCTTACACAACATCAGTAATCAAGTTAAAATAGTTAACTTAATTATTCTCGAACAAATCATATAATAAAATATTTATTATATAATTCCAATTATCAATTCATATATTATTTCCAATCATGTTTTCATGGAAAATAATTAATAAAACATTTCTACTTACAGAAATTAATTACCATAACAATATAATTTGTGGTAATTGATTATTCCAAAATTATTTCTAATTTTTAAAGAAATAAATATATTCGCATTTATCGTTCACATTACTAGACACTTAGTCTCGTCATTAAAAAAAAAATTATACGCAAAATTTCTTATTTATTTTATATAGAAGATCTCGGGTTGTCACATTCACCCTCCCTTATAAGGATTCCGTCCCCGGAATCACCGCTTTAAAACTCATACATAGAAGAGTACAAAACGCATATAATCCTTGCACATAGACCTCGATCAATGCTTGATCGAACTGATCTTTAACTATTCTCCATAACGCTTGTCTTTCTGATAAACAGAAATTTGATTTCTAAAAGAACTCAAATTCCTTCCTCAAAATTTCTTTAATAAAGTAATCTACAATATGTATATATACAGGAAAATCATATAAGACACATAAGTTATTCAAATAGCACCTGGAGTTCTGTTTCCAGCTGCCACCGTATCTTGGACCGTTATGTTGTAGACCCTCGCAGTTGGGTTGTTTGTTAAGATTTGTTTCGTTGTCGCCTATATCATGCTGTCATTTCTCGTATTCGCATTCCTTATCTCACTTCTCCTTCTTTAATAATCTTTCACCTTATACTCCATTGATTCACAAATAAAACATTCGCTATACATTCTTGAATTGGGACAATTGGAAGAGATATGTCTCTTCTGCCCACAAACTTTCTCTTTATCTCATTTCCCTTTTATCGTATAAGTGATAAAAGTTATCTTTTGCCCTTTTCGTTATCCTAACTATCATAAACGCTTCTACTGAGTCACTTAATCCTCTATACCCTAGCAATAGGATTGCCTTGAAGTCTTTGGCGTTCGTCGTTCGATTATCTGGTTGATCTTCCACGGCTAGTTTTTGTTTTCGTCTCGGTGGCATAATCATAAACTATTCTTCATTTCCTTATATTCTAAGCCTCATCGTATACGTTCGACATATAACAAAAAATTTTCTACTCAAATAATCATGTATTCCAAAATATTAGATTTTGAAACTTGGTTTACTATATTAACCAATATTTAGATAAATATCTGCTATCTTTATACCAACTTACTTCATTAATCCAACATAGACTCATATTCATAGCAGTTATCATATCATAGCACATATTGCTTTAAACATCAGATATCCCTTTGTGACTACGAAAGTCGGGATTTAAAATCTTTACCAACATAAAAGTTGAAAATAGTTCATTACTTATCACACACATTACATAACATAACATAACCCATACTACCTATTTACCAAGCCTTTTTTCTTGGATAGCTTTTCGCCTGATGATCTTTCTTTCCACAAACAAAACATGCTCCCCGTTTATAGTCAGGACAATACAGAGTGGTACGCCCTTTATAACCGCAAAGATAACATAATCTTTTCCATTTCTTCTTACCAGGTTTTCCTAAATCATGGTCTTCTATCTTCCTTTTTCCTTTATCTCTCGGAGCTGCAGACGAAGTGTTGCTTGAGGCTCCCATCTGATCAAAGCTTATCTTGTTCTTCCATTGTTTCTTTTAATGCCCGATTTAACAACTTTTCTATCTCCCACAACCTTTCCGGGAAGAAACCTTGTTCTCCGGATCTGTACCTCCGTTGATGCTTGAGCGGCTTCAACTTTAGTGTCCGAATCACTATCTCATCATTTTCTCCTTTTGAGCTTCTATTTTGACTATTGGCTTTGATATTAGCTAGGGGTATGGATCCGATCCTTCTTATTCCACATATCTTTTCCACTCGGACATCTACATACATAAGTTACCCGATTAGCATATAGTATATATATACAAAGAATCAAGAGTTCTATATATGTTGTCTCTTATTTTGTTTGACGATGAATTATTCAATTCTCATCAACGCCTATCTTTTTCTGCCGAAAAGGCGCTCCATCCACTCTGCAGATCGAATCGCATAAAGGTGATGTCTAAAGTTCGCTTCTAATGTATATATCCACGGTGTCTTTGGCTTCTACCTCAACCTTCATCCGCCCCATCTCAGATCTCCTCTGCTCCAACCTCTCTCGTAGCTCGGTTAACTCCATCTGTGTTCGATGAGCAGCGTCCTTGTACTGCTGTTCTGAAATCTGGAGAGTATGATTTTGTGCCTCCGCTTGCTCAGCTCTAACCTTTAAGTCGTCGTTCCTATCTAATAAATCTCTTATCATCTCACTGTCTGTGTACTCCTCGCTAGAGTCCATCGTCTCTTAGGTCAAGGAATTACTATCTTGACTTTTGTCACCCATCCTATGACCACAATAAACGAAACAACATTAGTACCGAAATAAAATATATTCATCGATAAAATGAAGGAATATTTTATTTAGTACCACTTCATGAATCTTCTCGACTCATCATCTATCTAACATATCTTATAATTCTTCACCAGAGTACTTCGTCTCTTGGTTTACTGAATATCTATCTTAACTTTCGTCCTCCATTCTACTAAGGTTATAACCTAGGTTTCGCATTCCTAACGTTTATAACCTACAGCTTTGATACCAACCTGTGGCGACCCCAAATCCAGTACTTGAAACCAGAACTCGGTTCTCCACGATACCATTTCTTTAAAGTGAATAATACTAAATAATAATACATTCGAACTTAATTTACATACATCAAAGTTTACTTTGTGCACGTGACCTTCAAATACATTCCTTACAATATCGACAATAGATTCCATTGTCTTACTAACTATAACCATTAACTCATAATATAACCTCATTCGAATGACTTTTTTTTTCCCTTGTTTCGTGCTCGAGCCTTCAAAGTTGCTCATACATAATCGAAAACATTTAATTTAAGCAAGGATGAGCATTTGAGTGCCTAGCAAGTAATAGCAATTATATATATAAGCTGAAAGAATATAAGTATTCTCTTTACATAACACTTCTACAACGAATCGAAGGTTGTGAAGTAATCTGTACTGATAAAAAATTCACATAACAACTCTCTTCCAAATTATTTAAATTTGGCTCTGGCTCTACCCATGAATAGGGTTTAAGAAACATACTATGAACATTGTTTTTTATTTTGAAAAGGTTTAGCGTAAATTCATCCGCAAAACCGCTTCTAGCTTAGCTTACGGCACGGAGGGTGATCACCCCAGTTGTACCTCAGATTGATCAATACTACATAACTTGAACGTAAATTCATCGCTCACTCTATCCGCTTTGGGCGCAAAAAATCTTCCCATATAGGGATGTTCATACATGCTCGGGTTCCAAACTCAAGGTTTATAATCTTGCTCAACAATAATATGTAATTCAACATATATATATATATATATATACGGGTAATTGACAAAGGTGTATCAACATGTGAATAAATGCCATGATTATCAAGTGGGGACACTTGCATAACCATTTAGAAATCAACTTAACATAATATATATCCGAGCTAATATGTTGATAATCAAAGCGCATAAAATCATGACAGAATAGAATAATTCTAAAACTTCTTACTCATGTCCATTGCATAAAGGAAATGCAAAGGTAAGATACTTGCCTGATTTGCTGATTACAAATCTCAACTTAGGTTTTATCTCTTTATCACAACCTATCAATAATCAGATCATTCGTTCGATTAGAACAATATATCATAACACATAGTACTGTCTATTACAGTCAGCACATAGTCTAATCACGTCATCACATAATCGCAGTGATCATACTTTTAGTTCATATTCTATACATTTTTCAAATATCTCATCCATGTTCTTACAATAGCCTTTTCTTTCTTTTATAAGGTTCGACATTTTTTCGATGCATCGGCTGACTTTATCGGGTAATTACTGAGTCTAAGACTCTTATTCTGTATCTCAACATCAGTCATTTTATTTTTAAATGACTTAAAATAATTTTAAAGCATTTATAATAATTTATCATGCATTTTTAGACATCGGAATCATAATTAAATGATTTAAACATCAAACAATTCTATTATCATTAATAATTAATTAATATTAAACTATTAATGAAGCCATTGCCAAAATATAAAAGTTATTTATAATAACTCAAACTATTTTTAAAACATTTATATTACCCTTAAATGATTTTTAAAATAATTAAAATTATTTTTAAATAATTACCATTAATATTTAAATATTAATGTACTATTTATCCAAATATTAAAAGTCATTAATTATAACTTAAAATATTTTTAAATCCTTAATATCCTCTTTAAATGATTTTAAATAAATAAAACCATTTTTAAACTATTTATTTAATATAAATATTAAATAAACTTAATATCACAAATCATTAACTAAATATCATTAATATATAATTATTAATGAAATTATCTTCTAAATATTAAAAGTTATATTTTATAACTCAAAATATCTTTAAATACTTTATTTTAATTTAAAATGATTTTTAAAATAGTAAAATCATTTTTAACCTAATTATTTAATATAATTAATAAATAACTTTAATATCATTAATATTAATTAATTAATGAAATTCATCACAAAATATTAAAAGTCATGGAAAATAACTTAAAATATTTTTTTATACCATAATATAATTTTTCATGAATTAAAACTATTTTTAAATATTTTATTTAATATTATAATTAAATAAATAAATACTTTTTGTATTCCAAAAATATTAAATATTTATGAAATATACTCAAAATAATTAAAACTATTTTTAGGACTTTAAAATAATTTTTCGAATTTATTAAGTATTTTAATAATTAAAATCTAATTTTTCTAATTTTTAAATCATTTTCAGAGATTACAGAAATTAAAAATAAATAGAATCCGTCGCTAAAGGCTGTAGCGACAGAAATCTGTCACCTTAGGTGTTCTTGAGCCTCAAGAACACTAACAAGGCAGTTTCAAGGTGCCTAGTTTGACCATGAATAATTCTCAATCCATTACGTTTCTGGGAAATCTAATACTTGGATACTGTAGTACTCATGTAATACTACACTTACCAAGAAACATCATGACTAAACAACATCAGATCTGGGAGAAATAAGCCGTCAAAGTAGCTACCAAAGATGTTCTTCACGAAGAACAGTTCGAGATGCCTACTTTGGACCTCTATAACTTGATGATCGTGCAACTTTTACGTGATCTATCAATTTCAGTGTGTAGAAAACATGTAGGACTACAACTCGAACACTTAAAATCATCATAACAACAATAAATCAAGCATCTAAAGTATGGTCAAACCTTATCAAAAAAAACAACACTTAGAAAATTCTGGGCTGCCCAGAAATTGTCTGGTCAATGCTGGTCAATGGACTTTGACTTTAAATAACGTTTATTCCAAAATAGATATGGACCTGATTAGTTTTGGAGCTTAAATTCCACATAACAGAATACATATATCAACTTTCAAAACACAAAACTCATTAACGATCTTGAGAGATATAAGGTTCGACATTTGCCAAAAAATATTTTCTAGACACTTAGAATATTTTTTTGGGTTTAAAGAATAATGGTCAATCTTGGTCAACCCACTTTGACCTTAAATAACGTTTTCTCCACAATAGATATAGACCTGATTCCTTTTGGAGGTTAAAGACCACATAACAAGCTACACCTAACAACTTTTAAAAACAAATATCATGATCGAGAAAAGAGTTATAAGCCACGACATTTGATGAAAAATCACGTAATTCGCTTTTTCCAACTTGCTCAAATCTTCAAATTCGTGCACTTTGATGTTATGGGTCCGTGGTTTTACAACCCGAACATTAATAGACTCTATTATTACACTACATTAAACAATCAAGTGCATCAATTAACATCGAATCGAATGATTTCTAGAATTTAGGATTTCCTACCTTTTCAAGCTTGATTTTTGATTTTTGGCTTCTTGATGCTTCTGATTTGTGGATTGTGATAGTTGGGCTTTGATTATGAGCTTATGGGCAAGGCAAATTCGTTGGCTAGAGGTTGAGAGAGTGTAGCTAGAGAGTTTAGAAAATATTAGAGTGTGTTTTCATTATTTCTCCTTCAATCTCTATATATAGACCCTTAGATTGCCTTGGATGCTGATATGGCTGGTAATTATAGAGCTCAAAAGACAATAATAGAGTGGTTGGCCGGATTTGGTGGATTAGTAGCAATGATACACAATTATTTCACCAATAATGCACTAAAGTGGACAAAAGGGCAAAATGATAATTTCCCCTACAATAATTGATTTCTTCTTTTAATAATGCACAAGGGTAGTTTAGACTTCTCATGTCTACCATGAAGGGCATTTTAGACATTGGCCATAACCATTAGGGTTTATCACTTTAGATTTTAAAATTCCATAAATAATATAACTAATAATACACTAAAATAGTATTTTGGTAATTTCACATATAATTTCATGGGCATTTTTGTACATAGTAATTAAATGTAGTATTTAATCACTAGATGGTAATTCTTATCATTTACCAATTACTTTTCATCCTTTGGTAAATTAAAACATTTATACATTAACATCGTAATTAAACCCAATAATTTTAAATTAGGGTTTTTGATTAAAAAATTAGGGTTTTAAAATTAGGGTTTCTTAACGCCATCAATTAGGGTTTCTAATTGACCATTAGGGTTCTCTAATTATCTGTGTGTGTTCTAACACAGTCGTTACAGTCTCTAACTTCAACCGATTAGGGTTATAATAATTAGGGTTTGTCCTAATTATCAACGTACAACAGTAATTAGGGTTTCCTTCTAATTACTGACATTCTTATACACAATAACTTCATGTACACAGTCACTACTCATTCATATCTCATAACTGAGTTTAATATTTAGGGTTTCACAGCACGGTAATATGCTATGACCTAATTGACTGTCATTGCTCAATATTATCTCGTTCGCACATACGATACATAATTATGGTACTAGTAAAATCATTATATCAATAATATAATATTATTATTCTCATCTCTTGATCACAATCCCAATTCAGGGTTTGGATCTCATATCTGACTTCTCTTTCTTACACAACATCAGTAATCAAGTTAAAATAGTTAACTTAATTATTCTGAACAAATCATATAATAAAATATTTATTATATAATTCCAATTATCAATTCATATATTATCTACTTACAGAAATTAATTACCATAACAATATAATTTGTGGTAATTGATTATTCCAAAATTATTTCTAATTTTTAAAGAAATAAATATATTCGCATTTATCGTTCACATTACTAGACACTTAGTCTCGTCATTAAAAAAAAATTTATACGCAAAATTTCTTATTTATTTTATATAGGAGATCTCGGGTTGTCACGTATGATGTAAGACTTTGTATAGTCATTTTCTTGTAACGATTCATGATATAAGATTGAATCAAAGAGATGTAATGTAAAGGTTGCGATTCAGGGAAAGAAAGAAGGAAATGTATGAACGTTTTAAATATTCCACAATTTTAGTTTTTTTTAATATCGAATAATGATGTAAAATTAGAGATTTAATGTATGGTTAACAACCGCAATTGAGATTTAAATGGTATGAATTTCGGGGTCGTTACAGTCTTCTGGTCATCTCCTACCCTAGCAACATTGAACACCTTTTCTATCTCCATAATCCAAGTCTGTGCCTCGACTGGATTCACTGACCCACAAAATTCAGGTGGTCCAACCGCCTTGAACTCCTTAAACGTTGTTCCTAGGTTTTGTGGTTGATTCTGCAACGCTCCTATCAGTAACGTCACTAATTGTTGAACTAGGTTAGTATCAACATTGTTATTGTAATAACCTGAATATTTTCTATATAAATAAATAAGAAATTTTGCATATTAATTTTTTATTTTATTTTAAAGATGAGAATATGTGTCAAGTAATGTGTATGTATATATGTAATAAACAAAATTATTTATTTCATGAATAATTTCAAACAATTTTTTTATTTTAGAATTATTGATCATTATAAAGTATATACTTATAATAATTAATTTTATAGTAGAAATACTTTTATTATTTATTTTCTATGAAAATATGATTTTTATATTATTTAAATAATATATGAAATGATTATTGGAATTATTATAATTACTATTTTATTATATTAATTTTAGTTGATTTTTAAGTTAATTATTTTAACTTAATTAATAATGCATGCTATATGTGAAAGATAAATCAGATATGAAATCCAAACCCTACTTTTGGATTTTGAGCTATGAATGAGAATAATAATATTATATTAAGTATAATATTATTTTTTGGTGTTATAAATATATACAGTATATGTGTAGATTGTAAATGGTTAGTCAATTATGGTGTATCACGACAGTATTACTGTCATAAACCATGATTGGAAATTAAGATCAGTCAGAAATTGTGTTATATGAATTATGTGCATATTATAGAATTAATGTTAATTAGATAAAACCCTAATTAATATTTGAAAGCCCTAATTTAAATATTTGAAACCGTAATTGCAAATTTTAGAAACCCTAATTATTATTTTAGCAAATTGAATTGTTAATTTGGGAACCCTAATGATAATTAAGGAATCCTAATTATTTAAACCCTAATTTTCTATTACAAACCCTAAATTCTATTAAAACCCCTAATTTAATTAGTGGGTGTAAAATTAAATTTTTATTACACTTTAATTTTTAATTATCCAAACCCTAGCAATTATTTGGGAAACTTTAAAGTTAAAAATCTAGGGATTAAACCCTAGATTCAAGCACCTTGGACAAGAATACCCTTGAGATTAAAATGAAATTACTAAAATACCCTTTTTGTCCCATATGTTGAATTATTGCTAGAAAAATCCCACCATATCTTGCAAGTCATCATTTCCCTAACCTAGATATGGGCTACAACACCAGCACATCAGCTATTAACATCCAAGTTCATTGCATAAATTTAATTGTATAGATTAAGAGAGAGAAAGTGTATTATTACCTCATTTGTGCAACCCACACTTAGCCATACTCTCTCAAGCTTAAACCCACGAATTCATCTATCATTTCAGTCACTAAAATCAGCCCCACCAACACACATAACAAATCAGAAGCATAGAAATCAGAATTTGTTCATAAAGAGGTAAGAACCCTAGAAGAAATCTGATCTTGATCAAAGTGTTAGATGTTAGTTTTTTGTGTTAAACATTTAATATGTAGTATATAATGATGATCTGGGTTGCTCGATGTTAGATCCATAACATCTAGAGGCTCGGATTTGAAGTTTTTAAAAATCTGGAAAACTTTATTTTTGTGACTGACAATCGAATGTCGGTGTTGGGCTTCTACGCGAAGCGCATACAATGAAATTAAAATTTTAAAGCAATTTCGAAACCCCAAAAGCAGGATCCATGCGAAAAATCAATTAATTCGAGAGGTTTAGAGATTATACAGATATATAAGCGAGAATCTAAAACAAAATGCGCCTCGAATCTTTAATTTAATACAAACCGATTGCGCCTCTACAGATTATCACACGCACGCAGCATGCTAACCGTCGAACGATTCTGCGATAAGAAGGACTTCATGGTACTAGCCACCAAAAGGAATGGATTTTCAAACTGTTTTTCTCTAGTCTCTCTCTAAAATGGCTAGGGTTTTTAATTATGATATCACCCTAAGTAAATGCTATATATCATATATATAGTAGTTAAAAGGAATTAATCAAATCAAAATCTAATTTCATAAAATCCGAATTTATATATATATATATATATCTCTTAATTAAGTCTTACTTAATTAATATACATATATACAAATTATCCTTTTAATTTAAATTCGTGATTTAAATACTATTAATCATATTAATATATTTAAATCCTTAAAATTAAATTAATTCCCTTTTAAATAACGTTCTATGTGTGTGACCTATAGGTTATTATTACGTTGGCAATAATTTTAAAATCATATTATAAAATTATACGATGAGCTGACATCTAGTAATGCATCATCGCTACCCAAGTAATAATAAGATCGATGATTCGATCGCAACCTTTTCGTGACCAATGTTTCAATGTAATTTAATCCTTTTAACCTTAATATCCTAGATTAAACTCGAGTCATGGAATGTGTCATACTCTTCATAATTTAATCCGAGTTTTCTTGATCAATGAGTAGACTATATGAAAAAATCACTATTTGAGCATGGCCATGCATTTCATAGTCCTACTCAATCAAGAGGCCTATGGATATCACCCATAATGTATAGGATGGTTAAATTCCATCTAGATCACTCATATTTCTCACACGATTAATGATGAACCCAATAATCACCTTTATAGTCCACCCTATTAAAGGTGACATTTGATGATATCAAAGTACATAAATTCTCGTGTAGTAATATAGCGATTTCAGGTCGGAGGACCATTACATCATTGTCACTATGAGAATTGCTAATGACACTTCACATAATGCTCCATATAGAATTCTCATGATGGTTCTGTCCAGTACATCGTTCTCTAACATGTACCTATGCATTGACGTAATATCTCATATATTTATGACCAATGAGATTTGGTCATCAGTCAATCCACATGCTAGTCTCAATGCATCATTGTTGTCCCATCAACAATGATACTCGACGAGGGACATTTAAGAACACTGATACTAATGGTAATATATAATCTCATGTTCAAGTCACATACTTGAAACTATATAATTTGTATCACTATTCTAAGGAATTTTATTATGTTAACAATAATATTACGCAGTAAATAAAACCATAATAAAATAATATATTTATTCAATCAAATATAATACCAAAACGTTAAGCAATTATATCAAATAATTGGCCTCTAGGGCATAAACTCTAACATCAGGTCTGGTAGATCTCTGGCTGTTAATAATTTTAGTGTTTTTAATGTTTGAACATATAGTGTATAATGAGATCTTTTATCTGAAACTGGAATCTAGCCCAGATCATGAACAGGTTAAACGTTATAGCTGGTCAAACCTAGTTGACCGAGCATTACTTTCCAAATTTGTAAAAAAACCCAGATCGTTCCCAGAAGGCTCTGACAAGAACTTCATGGGCTCGGATCTGTCAGTGGTTTAACGATTTGTTATTGTTGTTACATCTAAGTTATAATATGTTGAATGGACTTCATATGTATGCCTTATAATCTCCTAAGCATCAAACTGAGTGAATATAGTGTCTGGTCAAAGTAGGTAAAATGATCACGTTTTCTGTTTCTGGGTAACCCAGAAAATAGATGAACGTTGTCTCTGACAAACTTTGACCAGAATAGATCTTATTATTGTGTTGTTATTGTATTGATTGTATGTAATGGATATGTAGTATTACATGTTAGTTACAACCTGGAATCAATAGATCACATAGAGCAAACTCACAACGCGAGATATAAGGATCCAAAGTAGCATACTCGTTCTGTTCTTCATTCTGGAAAAACCCAGAAATTAAGAACAGACTCTGACACGATTTTCTGAGCCTTATATCGTTTTGATTATTGATGTTTAGACTTGACCATGGATTGAAACATGTTCTCTGATAGCTTGTCTAAACAGCCCGACGAGCAGAAAACATTTACCATCAACAGCTTTCATGTTAGAAGGCCACAAAAGGCCTTCGAATGGCCCATGACGAAGTAAAGGCGGCCCGAAACATGATGAACATGTCTGACAGTGATTTCAAAGATTTATATCTTGCTCATATGTTATGATCTGACCCAGATGTTGATTTACACTGGTAGTATTACATCACTACTACACGATCCAAGTTATAGCTAGCCTAGAAACACTACACATAACGAATTAAAGATGGTCAAAGGAGGTACCCTTGAGCACTGACTGTCAGTGTTCTTGAGTCTCAAGAACACCTATCGCGACAGATATTGTCGCTAAAGCCTTTAGCGACAGATTTAATTATTTTTGTTTTATAAATTCCGAAAAATACATTAAAAATAGAAATAAATTCCTAAAAATTATAAAATCAATTTTAAAAATTATTTGAAGTTAAAAAAATTAACTTTTAATAATTTGACATATTTTCATAAATATTAATATTTATTTGGATATTATTGGTATTTAATTTATTTAATAAATGCATTAAATAAATTAATTAAAATGATTTTATTGTATTAAAAATCATTTTAAATAATAATAAGGTATTTAATAACATTTTAAATTATAAAACATAACTTTTAATATTTTAAGATAAGTTTCATTAATTATTAAATATTAATGATATTAGATTTATTTAGTAATTATATTAAATAAATTAATTAAAATGATTTTAATATTATAAAAATCATTTTAAATGAAAATAAATAGTTTAAAAAAATTTAAGTTATAAAATACAACTTTTGATATTTAAAGGTAAATTTCATTAATAATTTAATATTAATGATATTAAGTTTATTTAATAATTATATTGAATAAATAGTTTAAAAATGGTTTTATTGAATTAAAATCATTTAAAAATGAAATAAATGAATTAAAAATATTTTAAGTTATAACTAATGACTTTTAATATTTTGATAAATAATAAATTAATATTCTAATATTAATGGCAATTATTTAAAATAATTTTAAATGTTTTAAAAATCATTTAAGGGTAATATTAATACTTTAAAAATATTTTGAGTTATTATAAATAACTTTAATATTTTGGCAATAGTTTCATTAATGGTTTAATATTAATTAAATATTAATGATAATAGATTTAGTTAATATTTAAATCATTTAATAATGATTTGAGAGTTTGAAAATTCATGATAAAGTATAATAATTATTTAAAAATTATTATAAGGATATGAAAAATAATATGAGTGATGTTTTTAGTTATTGAACTGCATGATAGAGTTTTAGACTCGATAATTACCCGATAAAGCCGTCGGTACACCGAAATGTTTCAGAAATTGATTTAGACTTAGATAATTTGACTAGATACGTGTTTGTTTATGATGTAATGACTGTTAAACATATGTGACAATGTGATTAGGTTATGTGCTGACTGCGAATAGCAGTACTATATGAGATGATATATTATTCTAATCGAACGAATGATCTTATTAATGATAGGTTTTGATATAAAAGATAGAACTAAGTTGCGTTATTGTAGCGGTGATTCAAAAAGATATCTAAACCTTACTACTACTTTTATTTCATGCAAACGGGTATATCATGTTATGCAAATTTCCTAAACTTACTCCAATTATTATTGAGCAAGTATCAAACTATTCTTTACATTGTGCAAGTATCCTACTTTTGCATTTACTTTATCTGATGGACATGAGTAAGAAAGTTTCGTAATTATATTATTATTGTGTGCGGATTATTAACTCTATTATTATTCATTATATATCCAATCTTTGTATTCATACAAGTTCTTACATTATCCGATCATTGTATTATTGTATAATTGGATATTTATTACATTGATTAATTCAGTATATAGGGTTAGACAAGTGTCCCCACTTGGATAACCATTGTATTAATCATATGTTGATACATATTTATTGATTTCAAGTATGATATCGTTGACTTAAAAAGTCGTCTAAGCTATTTGATTCAGCTAGACATAAAAATATTGTTGAACAAGATAGAACGTTATTGTATCCAACCAAATTGTTTTGGTTCGGATTCCCGACTAAGTATGAACATCCCGAATATGGGAAAAACTTTTGTGCACCTAAGGTGGATAGAGTGAACGATAATATCGTTCTTGCATGTAGTATTGATCAATACAGGGCACATTGGGTAGATCACCCTCGTGTCCGTAAGTTATGACGGTTTGCGGATGAAGTTCTGCTAAACCCTAGCGAAAATGAAAAACAATATTCATCGTTTGTCGACTAATCTCCAGTTATAGTCAGTACATAGTTTCAAAAATTTGAGATAGATTTGGTATGTTGTTATTATTGGATCAGCTTACTTCACAACTGTTGATTCGTTGTAGAAGAGTTATTCAAAGAAAACATTTAATCCTTTCAGCTTATATTTGTTGTTGCTATTACTTGCTGGGCAATCAAATGCTCATCCTTGCTTTAAATTTAAATGTTTTCAACTAAGCATGATCAACCAGAATGTTCAAGCCAGAACAAGGAAAAAGGAAAGCAATCAGAATAACCTTATGTTATCTTTTGTAATAGTTAGACAGTATTAAGACAGTGATATTTATTATCTATCATGTAATGTATTGTAGTAAAGGTTACGTACTTGGGATTAGACTTTGATATATGTAACTTAAGTTTGATATTTATATTATTGTTATTATTAGTAGTATTATTCTGCTCATAGAAATGGTATCGTAAAGCACCGAGTTCGGGTTTCAAGTACCCGAGTTTGGGGGCGTTACAGTCGTTATTGTTGGTTCCTTCGTTGGTTCTCTATCGTGGTGGTTGACGTCTGGGAGGCATTTTCTATTTAAAAATACACTCATTAGATTATTATTCAACTCTTTTAAGTAATTTCTACTTAATGTGCCTCCACAAAAGAAATAACCACATAATCACGTAACACTTTGAATAAAATAATAACTTTTATTTATTTATAACTTCTTTAAAAACATAAACAATAGCATCACTGCTATTTACATTACTTTCCTGAACTACAAAAGTTACAGGACAACATCATCGTCATATCCCATAGGTTACATAACACTTGGGATTTACAATTTATTTAACATTTATTAATCGCATAACAACTACGATGTTGTAATAAGATACTGCTTAGCCTTACTACATTCTTCCTCCATAATCTGAAACATTGTTCTGCGATCTAATACGTACGATGGCAGTGTCTCGAACTGAATCAGATAACCCATGACCCGATCTTGAGCTCGATTAACCATGGTGTTGAATACTCTATTCATCTCTTCCATCTTCATTCTTTTTGCCTGTGCATCTTTCACTGCTATCCCAGCTCGTTGAAACATCTCCTCATATGCGTCCTCGGCTCTTGCCCTCTTCGTAGCTTATTCCCTTAGCTTATTCTTCAATTCAGCGACCTCCTCGATCAGTTGTGCTTTCTCTCCTTCAGTCTGTTCTAGCCTCTCCTTGACATTAGTCAATCGTTCCTCGCGATCTTGGATCTCATCATCTTTCTGTGTCATTGCAGTCTGTTGCTTAGCTACTATCTTTTACAATTCCTCGACTGTATCCTGAAGTTCCACGTTATGCTCGTAGACTTCATCGTACATTCGAGCAGCTATCGAGGTTAGTGGAGTCTCCTCCTACTCATCCTCGTCATCCTCATCCTCCTGTGGCAACTCAACGGGATCCTCCTCATCCGTCTCCAAATCATCATCCTCATCTTCAACCACTGTGACCAGCGGGGTGACTCCGTGGCGATGGTTGTTCCCAAATAACTCAATGTGTCATGAGGCTCCTCCTCTATAGGCATCCGAGGTCTATCCTCCCTAACTTTCGATTGGATTCTCCGACATTAGTCATCCTGACAACAAAATTTTAAGTTTCAATCATTAATCATTCCTACTCGACACGCACGAGCACATAAGTATAAACACATAATCACATAAGTGTTTTATTATTTCTTCCTTAAAACTCGATAAGAGTTAATCACCACTATCTTTTCAAAGGTTACTTCCTAAGGCTTTTCCCTACCTAAGGTTCATAACCTAAAGCTTTGATACCAACTTGTGACACCACCAAATCCCGATACTTCATTACCTTAAGATTTGGTGTTCACGTAATCAAAACATCCATAGCTAACTACCCAATCATAATAAATTAAATTATAAAAACCTACCCATACAGGATTACTTTAATAAAAACATTATCTCCCAGGTTCTCTAACCTTTAATACAATCAGTCAAGTGCAAAAATAAAATTATTACATCACATCATTATTAAAAGTCTATCATCATAACGATTTAAGCAAAATTACAAGTCTTCATCACTTGTACATTTTTCCCTTTCCTTTGCTAGTTGTAGGTTTATCTACCTTCTCAACCATAGCTGCAATAAATGTATAAATATGTAAGAGTGAGTAAACAAAGCTCACTTGAAATAAGAATAAATATCTTTACATCATTTGCCAAATAATAGGCTCAATAGAACTGAATGATATGTTCTTTTATCATTTCAGCATTTGCCAATTCATAGGCTCAATATAACTGAATGATTTGTTCTATTAACATCCTTAAATATACTACTGAGGGATAAATGACCATGAACCATGTCCACAGTTATAAGTAATCACAACTTTAACTTTAACGGTCGTATGACTATAAGGACTCCACGTACTTAGGGGGATCAATCCTTTGTACAATGTATTGTGCACAACCATTTCAACGCTAAGCGTAAACCCCTAAACATAGGGTTGTTCATCTCAATATTTAGAGTACAAGTGCGCACTAAAAGAAAGTTTGGTTTGGATAAGCTTTCAAGGGTAATTGAAGATTAATGATCATCAACTAGGGAACTAGTTGAATCAACAATGCTTGATAATACAACAGTTGTTTAATAACAACATAACTTAGAACATTTGAGAATCATAAATAAACTGATTCTACATAACCAACTCATGCTTGAAATAACTATAGAGCATAAGAATTCAATAGAATGAATAAAATGGTTAACCTTTGCTTGAATAGTAAAATAAGCTAAGGTTCGAGTCTTATAACATTAGAATGATATTCCTGAACGTAAATTTAACTGATAGCAAGCTGGAAACTAAAAACTTGCCCAACAATGTATTAACTCATGCAAGGAATTAAAACAGTTCAATAATAGAGATGAGAGTTCAAAAACTACGCTCATTATACAATAATAGAACTTGAGAAACTTGCTTAAATGTAAACATGTTAGAATGAATCAATATAATAATAGAACTAACTCAACGAAAATGTAGAGTTAGAAAACTTGCACAATGTAATAAATGAACTAGCTCAACAAAAGTGTACAGTTAGAAAAACATGCCTTGAGCGTAAGCTATAAAATTAAACTCACAATCACCTACACATAATTTTAGAACCACAACACCTATTAGATATGCTAACATACCATAACATGATCATTACCATTTACATTTCAGAAACTCTAAGTGTTTTTCTTCGCAACCCTTGTCTAACGTTCATTATGTAAACAAAATTATCACATAATGCATTCTGGATTTACTAATCACTTTTAACATTTTGAATTAATAATCCACATAACATGACTCTATTTAGCCTTGTTGTTACCTGATTCTCACATTCCATAACCTTAAGCTAAGCTACAAAGAACAACCAAAATCAGAGAATAAGCAGGACTTTTAGTGTCGAAAATGGCCACTCATGTCAGCCATGCATGAGTTTTCATATCAGGGATGTCGCTACTGATTCGATAAAGCTATACCATACATGACTCATAGAACCTAGTTTTTCAAAACAGAGCTTCGACACATTTTATTAAGCCAACTAACACGAATTTAACCCATCAAACAGTGATAATAACACGTAAAATAAATATATAACTAACATAAACATGATTGCTAACATATATAATCACTTAACATAATTTAACACCTACTAACACTATTTTAATTTCTCAATTTTCATGTTTTTCACATAAAACTCCAATTTTTGATATTCATCCCAAAAATCATCACTATGAATTCATTATTTGGCCAAATCACTCCATTCCAATTACGTTATGCTCGTATTTCAACAAACTAGTATATACAAGCATCAATTTATACTTTAACATAAGAATTGACCATCTAATTTGGTACTTACCTAAGCCATATGAACAATACATACAAACATACAATGTCGATTATTTTTTTCTACTGTCAAACGAATTTTAGCATGCAATTGTTGTTTAAACATAATCTCTAATTACTATATACTCATATAATCATAAGTAACCAATTATCTAACAATAATTTGAAAGAGATGAAATTTACAGAACATGAGAAAACTTCTTGCCGTGAAATACATATAAATGTATATACACACATATATAACCCTAAGGTTGTGAACCTACCTTCAAGTAGTGTGTAATTCTTGCTACGATCACTGGAATTGTTGAAAATCCTAAGCTTTCTCTCAATTTCTTTCAACTCTCAGTTCTCTCTATTGCCTCTAGACTAGCAAAGTTAGAATGAAGCTTTGATAGCCAGTATGCGTAAAAACCAAAATGAAAAACTGATATGGCCTTAATACATATATTAAATAAATTGGTTACCAACATACACGTATATAATATAAATATATTATATTTATTATTTATTTTATTTAATTTAAATACCTAGAAATCTCAAAAGCCATAAGGCTTGTTTGGCAAAACCCTTTAAATATTAACGAATTAATATATTAAGCCTTGTTTGTTAAAAACACTAAATTAAACTACTTTAATTTATTTTAATAACTCCTTATAATATAGTTATTTGTCACACTATAATTAATCAAGCTTTCATATTTTTTTTAATTAATGCAAATCACAATTAATTTAATAAATCCTTTAATCACATAACACAATACCAATAATTAATCATTTAAATTGAAATATCAATATAATAATCATTTTCTTAATTCATTAATTATTTATTTAGTAAATAATTAACTAAACAAAATTAAATCAATTGAAAAAATATTTATTCAACGATAATCACATCCATTAAATATTTATATAAATCAATAAATATTTAATATTACATTTAAAATTATGGAATGTTACATCATTCCCTCCTTAAAACGATTCTGTCCTCAGAATCACAATTCAAACAATCAAATCGTCACATTCTTCCCTACTTACAAAGATTATGTGCCCAGAATCGAAGACATAGATTAAACAAATAACTCAGGGTAACTTTTCATCATTTCAGCTTCGAGTTCCCACGTTGCCTCTTCGACATTGTGGTTTCTCCATATCACCTTCACAGAAGGTATCACTTTATTTCTGAGCACTTGTTCTTTCCTGTCGACTATATGGATAGGAACTTCTTCATAAGACAAATCTTTATCGAATTGCAATGGTTCGTATTCGATCACCTTGTAATCGGGTTTATACGATTGTAACACCGAAATATGAAAAACATTATGAATGTTTTCTAATTCTGGAGGTAGAGATACCTTATAAGCCACTTCCCCCACTCTTCGTAGTATTTCAAACGGTCCAATAAATCTTGGGATGAGCTTTCCTTTCTTGCCAAAACAAATCTTCCCCTTCCAAGGAGAAACTTTTAGGAAAACAAAATTTCCTACTTCAAATTCGCGATTCTGCCTATGTTGACCGGCATACTTTTTCTGTTTGTCTTGGGCTGCTATCAATCTTGTCTTGATGAGTTTTACAACTTTAGCAGTTTGTTATACCAGTTCTGGTCCTAACAGTTGGTGTTCACCGACTTCATCCCAGCACAGTGGAGTTCTGCACTTTCTGTCGTACAATTCCTCATAAGGTGGCATGCCGATGCTCGCGTGGTAACTGTTGTTGTAGGCAAATTCTACCAACGATAAATGTTCATCCCTGCTTCCTTTGAAATCCATGATGCATGCTCTAAGCATATCCTCCAATGTTTGGATAATTCGTTCGCTTTGCCCGTCGGTTTGCGAATGGTATGTTGTACTCATTCGCAAATGTGTTCCCATACATTCTTGTAGTCTCTTCCAAAAGTTTGATGTGAACCTTGGATCTCTATCTGACACAATTGACACTGGAACTCCATGTCTTGACACGATCTCTTTAACATATAATTTTGCTAGCTGCTCAAGATTAAATCTAATCTTTATTGGCAAAAAGTGTGCAGATTTTGTTAGTCTGTCCACTATTACCCAAATCTCATCGTATCCTTTCTGAGTCGTTGGAAGTCCTACCACAAAATCCATTTTGATAAGCTCCCATTTCCATTCTAATATTTCCAACGGTTGAAGTAACCCGCTTGGTCATTGGTGTTCAGCTTTCACCTTCTGACACGTCTTTGCAACGCATTCTGCAACGTCTCTTTTCATATTCGTCCACTAAAAATGTCGTCGCAAATCTTGATACATCTTTGTACTTCCTGGATGAATCGAATATCTTGTGTTGTGTGCTTCGGTCAAGATTTCATCTTTAAGCTCTGCCACTGCTGGAACCCAAATTCTTTCCTCGAACTGTAGTAGTCCTTCGGTATCGATCTTGTATTTTACATCACTACCCTCAACCACTTTCTCTTTGATTATTTCGCATTCTTTATCTTGTAGTTG
The DNA here is from genome assembly GCA_020205605.1 of Panax ginseng. Lineage (NCBI taxonomy): Eukaryota > Viridiplantae > Streptophyta > Magnoliopsida > Apiales > Araliaceae > Panax > Panax ginseng. The sequence goes on from CM035145.1 coordinate 112,396,435, forward strand.
AGCATTCTTCACTTTGTCCACCAAAGTTGGGCTGGCATCTATCTGAAATAATCGTTCATCGTATTCCTTTGGAAATTTGATTTCCAACTCTAGCTTTGTCATTGCTGATATAAGCTCCTCCTGAGTAGTTATCATCATCAAATTCTCCCGACCTTTCCTGCTCAAAGCATCTGCAACCACATTCGCTTTGTCTGGATGATAAAAGATCTCACAATCGTAATCCTTTTTCAATTCCATCCACCTTCTTTGTCGTATATTCAGTCCTTCTGTGTGAAAATATACTTTAGACTTTTATAATCTATGTAGATTTCACATTTCTCTCCATAGAGATAGTGTCTCCATATCTTGAGAGCAAACACTACTGTAGCCAATTCCAAATCATGAGTCAAATAACCTTTCTCATAATCCTTCAGTTGTCTTGATGCATACGCGAATACTTTGTCATTCTGCATAAGAACACATCCCAACCCTTTATGTGAGTCATCACTATACACCACAAAGTTACATGTACTATCTGGTAATGACAACATAGGTGTCATGCTTAGTTTTTTCTTCAAATCCTGGAAACTTTCTTCACATTTCTCAGTCCAAACAAATTTCATAGTTTTCCTGGTCAAATTTGTTAATGGAGTGGCTATCTTAAAAAAATCTTGAATAAATTGTCTGTAATAACCGGCCAGTCCCAAGAAACTCCTTACTTCCGACGGTGTTCTTGGTTGTTCCCAATTGATTACACCTTCCACTTTTGATGGATCCATGGAAATCTCATCTTTGTCAATCACGTGCCCCAGAAATTGCACACGATCTAGCCAAAATTTGCACTTAGAGAATTTCGCGTACAACTTTTCCTTTCTTAGTGTTTCCAATGTCAAACGTAAGTGTTCCACGTGTTCTTCTTGAGTTTTGGAATACACCAGAATGTCGTCGATGAATACTACAATAAACTTATCTAAGAATGGTTTAAACACCCTATTCATCAAATCCATGAATGCAGCAGGTGCATTGGTTAAACCAAAAGACATCACCAGAAACTCGTAATGTCCATACCGAGTTCTGAATGCCGTTCGTGGTATATCCTCCTTCCTCACTTTCAACTGGTGATACCCACTTCTCAAATCTATTTTCGAGAAGTATTTAGCACCCTTCAACTGGTCAAACAAGTCATCTATTCTTGGTAATGGATATTTATTTTTAATAGTGACCTTGTTTAATTCTCTATAATCAATGCAAAAACGCATTGACCCATCCTCCTTCTTCACGAATAACACTGGCGCTCCCCACGGTGATACTCTTGGTTGAATATACTTCTTGTCTAACAATTCTTACAACTGTACCATCAGTTCCTTCATTTCTACTGGAGCCATTCTGTATGGGGCCTTCGATATCGGTGATGTCCCCGGCACTAAGTCGATCACTAACTCAATTTCTCTGTCAGGCATAAGTCCTGGCAAATCCTCTAGAAACACATCCTCAAATTCCTTCACCACTGGTATCTCTTCTAGTTTCACATTCTTCTTCTGAGTATCGACTATGTAAGCTAAATAGCCCACACATCCTTGACTCAACAATTTCTTGGCCTGTATAATCATCAGACATTTCATTTTTCTAAGCAACTTGCTACCATAAAATACTACCTTTGACGGGGTCATAAGGTTTACACACTTCTTTAGGCAATCAATTGCCGCTCCATATTTGAACAGCCAATCCATTCCCAAAATAACATCAAACTCTCCCAATCTAATCAGAATCAAATCTACCATCAAGATATTCTCCTTAATGTTCACCTTATAGTTCTTGTATACAAATCTAACATGGATTATCTCTTTATTCGCAATTTCTATGTTCAAAGGGAAATTCAGTTCTTCTCTAGGCAATTCTAACCTCTTAGAAAATTCATCAAAGATAAACGAACAAGTAGCACCCGAATCAAATAATACATAAGCATCAATATCATTGATTGGGATAATACCTGACACCACATCTTTTGATTGCACAACATCTTGTACAGTTATGTTGAAGGTTCTAGTTGTGGGTTTGTTTGATGTTGTACCTCCATTGTTACCTCCATTGCTTCTGGTTGTCACTCCATCCTTCTTCTTAGGGCATTCACGAGCAAAGTGATCCTTGGATCCGCACGTGAAGCACGTGTTCTTCTTAGGTTGAGTGCAATTTGGGGCGATGTGACCCTCCTGGCCACAATTGAAGCATACTCATTTCGCCATCAAGCACGCACCCTTGTGGAACTTCCCGCATGTAGCACATGCCTCAAACCTCTTGTTTTTCTGGTTACCCTGCTGGTTTCCAGCACCCACATTTCCATTCCACTTCTTCTTCAAGTTGTTGTTGTTATTGTTGTTGTTGTTTCCACCACTACCACCTCCATTCTTAATTTCCACCTCATTCTTCTTCTTCTTCTGTTCCTGATTGAACTTGTCACTACCTCGCCTCCACCTTCAATGAGTATTGCTTTCTCCATCACTGCTGCGAAAGTCTTTAACTGGAACAAAGAAACCTTACTGTACAACCAGGGCTTCAGTCCCTGTTCAAACCTCTTCTCCTTGCGTTCGTCCATGCTGACTTGATAAGGCACAAACCTCGCCAACTCATTGAATTTAGCGGCATACTCGGATACCGTAATCGTTCCCTGCTTTAGTTCCAGAAATTGCACTTCCAGCTGTCCCTTAGAACTCTCGGGAAAATAGGTCTCGATAAATATCTCTTTAAACCTATCCCAGGTCATCATCCCTGGTCCTTCTTGAGTTTTATTGGCCTCCCACCAATAATTAGCTTCTACTTTCAACATGAATGTTGCGAAACCAGTCTTCTGGTCATCTCCTACCCTAGCAACATCGAACACCTTTTCTATCTCCATAATCCAAGTTTGTGCCTCGACCGGATTCACTGACCCACGAAATTTAGGTGGTCCAACCGCCTTGAACTCCTTAAACGTTGTTCCTTGGTTCTGTGGTTGATTCTGCAACGTTCCTGTTAGTAACGTCACTAATTGTTGAATTGGGTTAGCATCAACATTGTCGTTATTGTTGGTTCCTTCGTTGGTTCTCTATCGTGGTGGTTGACGCCTGGGAGGCATCTTCTGTTTAAAAATACACTCATTAGATTATTATTCAACTCTTTTAAGTAATTTCTAATTAACTTGCCTCCACAAAAGAAATAACCACATAATCACGTAACACTTTGAATAAAATAACAACTTTTATTTATTCATAACCTCTTTAAAAACATAAACAATAGCATCACTGCTATTTACATTACTTTCCTGAACTACAAAAGTTTTAGGACAACATCATCGTCATATCCCATAGGTTACATAACACTTGGGATTTATAATTTATTTAACATTAGGTAATCGCATAACAACTACGATATTCTACTAAGATACTGCTTAGCCTTACTACGTTCTTCCTCCATAATCTGAAACATTGTTCTGCGATCTAATACGTACGATGGTAGTGTCTCGAACTGAATTGGATAACCCATGACCCGATCTTGAGCTCGATTAACCACAGTGTTGAATACTCTATTCATCTCTTCCATCTTCATTCTCTTTGCATGTGCATCTTTCACTGTTATCCCAGCTCATTGAAACATCTCATCATATGTGTCCTCAGCTCTTTCCTTCTTCGTAGCTTCTTCCCTTAGCTTATTCTTCAATTCAGTGACCTCCTCGATCAGTTGTTCTTTTTGTCCTTCAGTCTATTCTAGCTTCTCCTCAACATTAGTCAGTCGTTCCTCATGATCTTGGATCTCATCGTCTTTCTGTGTCATTGCAGTCTATTGTTCAGCTACTATCTCTTGCAATTCCTTGACTATATCCTGAAGTTCCACGTTATGGTCGTAGACTTCATCGTACATTCAAGCAGCTATAGAGGTTAGTGGAGTCTCCTCCTCCTCGTCCTCGTCATCCTCATCCTCCTATGGCAACTCAACGGGATCCTCCTCATCCGTCTCCACATCATCATCCTCATCTTCAACCACTGTGACCAACGGGGCTGACTCCCGTGGCATTAGTTGTTCCCAAATAACCTGAATGTCGCGAGGCTCCTCCTCTATAGGCATCTGAGGTCTATCCTCCCTAGCCTGACTGGATTCTCCGACATTAGTCATCCTGACAACAAAATTTTAAGTTTCAATCATTAATCATTCATACTCGACACGCACGAGCACATAAGTATAAACACATAATCACATAAGTGTTTTATTATTTCTCCCTTAAAACTCGATAAGAGTTAATCACCACTATCTTTTCAAAGGTTACTTCCTAAGGCTTTTCCCCACCTAAGGTTCATAACCTAAAGCTTTGATACCAACTTGACACCCCAAATCCGGTAGATTTCATTACCTCAAGATTTGGTGTTCACGTAATCAAAACATTCATAGCTAACTACCCAATCATAATAAATTGAATAATAAAAACACCTACATACAGGATTACTTTAATAAAAACATTATCTCCCGTGTTCTCTAACCTTTAATACAATCGGTCAAGTGCGGAAATAAAATTATTACATCACATCATTATTAAAAGTCTATCATCATAACGATTTAAGCAAAATTACAAGTCTTCATCACTTGTACATTTTTTTCCTTTCCTTTGCTAGTTGTAGGTTTATCTACCTTCTTAACCATAGCTGCAATAAATGTATAAATATGCAAGAGTGAGCAAACAAAGCTCACTTGAAATAAGAATAAATATCTTTACATCATTTTCCAAATAATAGGCTCAATAGAACTGAATTATATGTTCTATTATCATTTCAACATTTGCCAATTCATAGGCTCAATAGAACTGAATGATTTGTTCTATTAACATCCTTAAATATATACTCTTGAGGGTCAAATGACCATGAACCATGTCCACAGATTATAAGTAATCTTTCAACTTTAACTTTAACGGTCAGTATGACTATAAGGACTCCACGTACTTAGGGGGATCAATCCTTCGTACAATGTATTGTGCACAACCATTTTAACGCTAAGCGTAAACCCCTAAACATAGGGTTGTTCATCTCAGTATTTAGAGTACAAGTCTGCACCAAAGAAAGTTTGGTTTGGATAAGCTTTCAAGGATAATTAAAGTTTAATGATCATCAACTAAGGAACTAGTTGAATCAACAATGCTTGATAATACAACAGTTGTTTAATAACAACATAACTTAGAACATTTGAGAATCATAAATAAACGGATTCTAATATCCAACTCATGCTTGAAATAACTATAGAGCATAAGTATTCAATAGAATGAATAAAATGGTTAACCTTTTCTTGAACAGTAAAATAAGCTAAGGTTCGAGTCTTATAACATTAGAATGATATTCCTAAACGTACATTTAACTGATAGCAAGCTGGAAACTAAAAACTTGCCCAACAATGTATTAACTCATGCAAGGAATTAAAACAGTTCAATAATAGAGGCGAGAGTTCAAAAACTACGCTCATTATACAATAATAGAACTTAAGAAACTTGCTTAATTGTAAACAAGTTAGAATGAATCAACATAATAATAGAACTAACTCAACGAAAATGTAGAGTTCAAAAACATGCATAATGTAATAAATGAACTAGCTCAACGAAAGTGTAGAGTTAGAAAACTTGCCTTGAGTGTAAGCTATAAAATTAAACTCATGATCACCTACACATAATTTTAGAACCACAACACCTATTAAATATGCTAACATACCATAACATGATCACTACCATTTACATTTTAGAAACTCTAAGTGTTTTTCTTCGCAACCATTGTCTAACGTTCATTATGTATACCAAATTATCACATAACGCATTCTGGATTAATAATCACTTTTAACATTTTGAATTAATAATCCGAATAACATAACTCTATTTAACCTTGTTGTTACCTGATTCTCACATTCCATAACCTTAAGCTAAGCTACAAAAACAACCAAAGTCTGCATAATAAACAGACTTCAGTGTCTTAAAATGGCCACTCGCGCGGCCGTGCGAGTTTCATATGGGGATGCCAGCGCCGTGCGGCGACAAAGAACACACCATGACTATGGTAAGGCGCATCACGCATTTGACTTGCAGAACCCAGTTTTTCAAAACAGAGCTTCGGCACATTTTATTAAGCCAACTAACACTAATTTAACCCATCAAACAGTGATAATAACACGTAAAATAAATATATAACTAACATAAACATGATTTCTAACATATACAATCACTTAACATAATTTAACACCTACTAACACTATTTTAATTTCTCAATTTTCATGTTTTTCACATAAAACTCCAATTTTTGATATTCATCCCAAAAATCATCACTATGAATTCATTATTTGGCCAAATCACTCCATTCCAATTACGTTATGCTCGTATTTCAACAAACTAGCATGTACAAGCATCAATTTATACTTTAACATAAGAATTGACCATCTAATTTGGTACTTACCTAAGTCATATGAACAATACATACAAACATACACTGTCGATTATTTTCTTCTACTGTCAAACGAATTTAAGGATGCAATTGTTGTTTAAACATAATCTCTAATTACTATATACTCATATAATCACAAGTAACCAATTATCTAACAATAATTTGAACAGATGAAATTTACAGAACATGAGAAAATTCTTGCCGTGAAATACATATACATGTATATACACACATATATAATTCTATGGTTGTGAACCTACCTTCAAGTAGTGTGTAATTCTTACTACGATCACTGGAATTGTTGAAAATCCTATGCTTTCTCTCAATTTCTCTCAACTCTCAGTTCTCTTATTGCCTCTAGACTAGCAAAGTTAGAATGAAGTTTTGATAGCCAGTATGCGTAAAAACCAAAATGAAAAACTGATATGGCCTTAATACATATATTAAATATATCGGTTACCAACATAAACGTATATAATATAAATATATTATATTTATTATTTATTTTATTTTATTTAAATAACTAGAAATCTCAAAAGCCATAAGGCTTGTTTGGCAAAACCCTTTAAATATTAACGAATTAATATATTAAGCCTTGTTTGTTAAAAATACTAAATTAAACTACATTAATTTATTTTAATAACTCCTTATAATATAGTTATTTGTCACACTATAATTAATCAAGCTTTCATATTTATTTTAATTAATACAAATCATAATTAATTAAATAAATCCTTTAATCACATAACACAATACCAATAATTAATCATTTAAATTGAAATATCAATATAATAATCATTTCCTTAATTCATCAATTATTTATTTAATAAATATTTAACTAAACAAAATTAAATCAATTGAACAAATATTTATTCAACGATAATCACATCCATTAAATATTTATATAAATTAATAAATATTTAATATTACATTTAAAATTCTTGAATGTTACAGATTGGGTAGTTAGATATGAATGTTTTGATTAAGTGAACATCAAATCTTGTAGAAATGAAGTACCCAGATTTGGGGGTGTCACAAGTTGGTATCAAAGCTTTAGGTTATGAACCTTAGGTGGAGAAAAGCCTTAGGAAGTAACCTTTGAAAAGATAGTGGTGATTAACTATTATCGAGTTTTAAGGAAGAAGTAATAAAACACTTATGTGCTTATGTGTTTATAACTTATGTGCTCGTGAGTGTCGAGTAGTAATGATTAATAATTAAAACTTAAAATTTTGTTGTCAAGATGAGTAATGTCGGAGAATCCAGTCAGGCTAGGGAGGAGGGACCTCAGATGCCTATATAGGAGGAGCCTCGTGACATTCAGGTTGTTTGGGAACAACTACTACCACGGGAGTTAGCCCCGTTGGTCACAGTAGTTGAAGATGAGGATGAGGATGTGGAGATGGATGAGGAGGATCCCGTTGAGTTGCCACGTGAGGATGAGGATGAGGAGGACGAGGAGGAAGAGACTCCACTAACCTCGATAGCCGCTCGTATGTACGATGAAGTCTACGACCATAACGTGGAACTTCAGGATACAGTCGAGGAATTGCAAGAGATAGTAGCTGAGCAACAGACTGCAATGATATAGAAAGACGGCAAGATCCAGGATCATGAGGAACGACTGACTAATGTCGAGGAGAAACTAGTACACACCGAAAGAGAGAAAGAATAATTGATCGAGGTAATCGCAGAACTGAAGACCAAACTAAAGGAAGAAGCTACTAACAGAGCAAGAGCTGAAGACGCATAAGAAGAAGCTTTTCAACGAACCGGAATAGCAGCGAGAGACGCACAGGCAAAGAGGATGAAGATGGAGGAGATGGATAAAGTATTCAACACCATGATTAATCGAGCTCAAGATCAGGTCATGGGATATCCTATTCAGTTCGAGACGCTGCCATCGTACGTATTAGATCGCAGAACAATGTTCTGAATCATGGAGGAAGAACGTAGTAAGGCTAAGCAATATCTTAGTAGAACATCGTAGTTGTTGTGAGATTAATAAATGTTAAATAAATTGTAAATCCCAAGTGTTATAAAACCTATGGGATATGATGATGATGTTAGTCTAAAACTTTTGTAGTTCAGGAAAGTGATGTAAATAGCAGTGATGCTATTGTTTTATATTTTCAAAGAGATTGTGAATAAATAAAAGTTGTTATTTTATTCAAAGTGTTACGTGATTATGTGATTATTTCTTTTCTGGAGGAAAGTTAAGTAAAAAATACTTAAAGGAGTTGAATAATAATCTAATGAGTGTATTTTTAACAGAAAATGCCTCCCAAACATCAACCACCACGACAGAGAACCACTAAAGGAACCAATAATGACAATATTAATGCTAACCCCGTTCAACAGCTAGTGACGCTACTGACAGGAGCGTTGCAGAATCAACCACAGAACCAAAGAACAACATTTAAGGATTTCAAGGCGGTTGGACCACCTGAATTCCGTGGGTCCATGAATCCAGTCGAGGCACAAACCTGGATTATGGAGATAGAAAAGGTGTTCGATGTTGCTAGGGTAGGGAATGATCAAAAGACTGCTTTCGCAACATTCATGTTGAAAGCAGAGACTAGTTATTGGTGGCAGGCTAATAAAACTCGTGAAGGGCCAGGGGTGATGACCTGGGATAGGTTTAAGGAGATATTCTTCGAGACCTATTTTCCAGAGAGTTCGAAGAGTCAGCTAAAAGTGCAATTTTTGGAACTGAAGCAGGGAACGATGACGGTATCTGAGTGTGCCGCTAAATTCAACGAGTTGGCGAGGTTTGCGCCATATCAAGTCAGCACGGACGAGCGCAAGGCGAAGAGATTTGAACAAGGACTGATGCCCTGGTTGTACAGTAGGGTCTCCCTATTCCAATTGAAGACTTTTGTAGCAGTGATGGAGAAAGAAAAACTAGCTGAAGGTGGAGACGAGGCAGTGACAAAGTTCAATCAGGAACAGAAGAAGAAGAAGAAGAAGAAGAAGAAGAAGAAGAAGAAGAAGAAGAATGAGGTGGAAATTAAGAATGGAGGTGGTAGTGGTGGAAACAACAACAACAACAATTTGAAGATGAAGTGGAATGGAAGCGTGGGTACTGGAAACCAGCAAGGTAACCAGCAAAAAAAGAAGTTTGAAGCATGTGTTACATGCGGGAAGTTTCAAAAGGGTACGTGCTTGATGGGGAAACGAGTATGCTTCAATTGTGGCCAGGAGGGTCACATCGCCCCAAATTGCACTCAACCTAAGAAGAACGTATGCTTCACGTGCGGATCCAAGGATCACTTTGCTCGTGAATACCCTAAGAAAAAGGCTGGAGAGACAACCGGAAGCAATGGAGGTACATGGGCCATTGCGGGACCTATAACATCAAACAAACCCACAACCAGAACCTTCAACATGACTATACAAGATGATGTGCAATCAAAAGATGTGGTGTTAGGTATTATCCTAATCAATGATATAAATGCTTATGTATTATTTGATTCGGGTGCTACTTGCTTATTTATATCTGATGAATTTGCTAAGAGGTTAGGATTGCCTAGTGAAGAACTGAATTTTTCTTTGGACATAGAAATTACGAATAAGGAAGTAATACTTGTTAGATTCATATACAAGAATTGTAGGGTGAACATTAAGGAGAATATCTTGATGGTAGATTTGATTCTGATTAGACTTATAGAGTTTGATGTTATTTTGGGAATGGATTGGATATTCAAATATGGAGCAGTAATTGATTGCCAAAAGAAGTGTGTAAACCTTATGACCCTGTCAAAGGTAGTATTTTATGGTAGTAAGTCGCCTAGATAAATGAAATGTCTGACGATTATGCAGGCTAAGATATTGTTGAGTCAAGGTTGTGTGGGTTATTTAACTTACATAGTCGATACTCAGAAGAAGAGTGTGAAACTGGAAGAGATACAAGTGGTGAGGGAATTTGAGGATGTGTTTCTAGAGGATTTGTCAGCACTTCCGCCTGACAGAGAGATTGAGTTTGTGATCGACTTAGCACCGGGAACATCACCAATATCGAATGCCCCGTACAGAATGGCTCCGGTAGAAATGAAGGAACTGATGGTGCAATTGCAAGAGTTGCTAGACAATAAGTATATTCAACCAAGCGTATCACCGTGGTGAGCGCCGATTTTATTCGTGAAGAAGAAGGATGGGTCAATGCGTCTTTGCATTGATTATAGAGAATTAAACAAAGTCACTATTAAAAATAAATATCCACTAACAAGAATAGATAACTTGTTTGATCAGTTGAAAGGTGCTAAATACTTCTCGAAAATAGATTTGAGAAGTGGGTATCACCAATTGAAGGTGAGGAAGGAGGATATACCTAGAACGACATTCAGAACTCTGTATGGACATTACGAGTTTCTGGTGATGTCTTTTGGTTTAACCAATGCACCTATTGCATTCATGGATTTGATGAATAGGGTGTTTAAATCATTCTTAGACAAGTTTGTAGTGTTATTCATCGACGACATTTTGGTATATTCCAAAACTCAAGAAGAACACATGGAACACCTACGTTTGACATTGGAAACACTAAGAAAGGAAAAGTTGTACGCGAAATTCTCTAACTGCGAATTTTGGCTAAATCATGTACAATTTCTTGGGCACGTGATTGACAAGGATGGGATTTCAGTGGATCCATCAAAAGTGGAAGCTGTAATCAATTGGTAACAACCAAGAACACCGTCGGAGGTAAGAAGTTTCTTGGGACTGGCCGGTTATTATAGAAGATTTATTCAAGATTTTTCTAAGATAGCCACTCCGCTAACAAATTTGAAAAGGAAAGCGATAAAAAATTTTTGGACGGAGAAGTCTGAAGAGAGTTTTCAAGATTTGAAGAAGAAGCTAAGTGTAGCACCTGTGTTGTCATTACCAGATAGTACAGGAAACTCTGTGGTGTTTAGTGATGCCTTACATAAAGGGTTGGGTTGTGTTCTTATGCAGAACGGCAAAGTAATTGTGTATGCATCAAGACAACTGAAGGATTATGAGAAAGGTTATCTGACTCATGATTTGGAATTGGCTGCAGTAGTATTTGCTCTGAAGATATGGAGACACTATCTCTATGGAGAAAAATGTGAGATCTATGCAGACCATAAAATTCGTAAGTATATTTTCACACAGAAGGACCTGAATATGCGTCAAAGAAGATGGATGGAATTGATAAAAGATTACGATTGTGAGATCTTTTATCACCTGGGAAAAGCAAATGTGGTTGCAGATGCTTTGAGCAGGAAAGCTCGGGAGAAGTTGATGCTGATAACCACTCAGGAGGAGCTTATTTTAGCAATGACAAAGCTAGCGTTGGAAATCAAATTTCCAAAGGAATCCGATGAACGACTATTCCAGATAGATGCTAGTCCAACTTTGGTGGACAAAGTGAAGAGTGCTCAACTACAAGATAAAGAATGTGAAACGATCAAAGAGAAAGTGGTTGAGGGTAGTGATGTAAAATACAAGATCGATACCGAAGGACTACTACGGTTCGAGGAAAGAATTTGGGTTCCAACAGTACCAGAGCTTAAAGACGAAATCTTGACCAAAGTATATAAAATAAGATATTTGATTCATCCAGGAAGTACGAAAATGTATCAAGATTTGTGGCGACATTTTTGGTGGCCAAATATGAAAAAAGACGTTGCCGAATGTGTGGCAAAATTCTTGACATGTCAGAGAGTCAAGGTCGGGCATCAAAGACCAAGCGGATTACTTCAACCGTTAGAAATACAGGAATGGAAGTGGGAACACATCACAATGGATTTTGTGGTGGGCCTTCCAACTACCCAGAGAGGATGCGACGCGATTTGGGTGATAGTGGACAAACTGACAAAATCAGCGCACTTTTTACCAATAAAGAGCAGGTTCAATCTTGATCAGTTAGCAATGTTGTACGTTAAAGAGATCATTTCGAGGCATGGAGTGCCAATGTCAATTGTATCAGATAAAGATCTGCGATTTACGTCAAACTTCTGGAAGAGACTACAAGAATGTATAGGAACATAACTTCCAATGGGTACAGTATACCATCCGCAAACCGACGGGTAAAGTGAACGAACAATCCAAACGTTGGAAGATATGATGAGAAAATGCATCATGGATTTCAAAGGGAGCTAGGAGGAACATTTATCGTTGGTGGAATTCGCCTACAACAAAGCAGATTACCATGAGCAGATCCAGACGCCACCTTACGAGGCATTATACGCGCGAGAAAGTGCGAGAACTCCATTGTCTTTGGGATGAAGTCGGTGACGCCAACCTGTTAGGACCAGAATCGGTACAACAAACTGTTGAGGTTGTCAAACTCATCAGACAAGATTGGTAGCAGACCCAAGACAGACGGAAAAAAGTCTTGCCGATTAACACAGGCAGAATCGCGAATTTGAAGTAGGAACTTTCGTTTTCCTAAAAGTTTCTCCTTGGAAGGGGAAAATTCGTTTTGGCAAGAAAGGAAAGCTCAGCCCAAGATTTATTGGACCTTTTGAGATACTACGAAGAGTGGGGGAAGTGGCTTATGAGATAGCTCTACCTCCAGAGTTGGAAAACATTCATAATGTTTTTCACATTTCGGTGTTACGACCGTATAAACCCGATTACAAGCACGTGATCGAGTACGAACCATTGCAATTCGACAAAGATTTGTCTTATGAAGAGATTCCTATCCAGATAGTCGACAGGAAAGAACAAGTGCTCAGAAATAAAGTGATACCTTATGTGAAGGTGATATGGAGAAACCACAATGTCGAAGAGGCAACGTGGGAACTCGAAGCTGAAATGATGAAAAATTACCCAGAGTTATTTGTTTAATCTATGTCTTCGATTCTGGGGACAGAATCTTCGTAAGTAGGGAAGAATGTGGCGATTTGATTGTTTGAATTGTGATTCTGAGGACAGAATCCTTTTAAGGAGGGAATGATGTAACATTCCAGAATTTTAATTGTAATATTAAATATTTATTAAATTATATAAATATTTAATGGATGTGTTTATCATTGAATAAACATTTGTTTAATTGATTTGATTTTATTTGGGTAATTATTTGTTAAATAAATAATTAAGGAAATAAGGAAATTATTATTATATTGATATTTCAATTTAATGGTTACTTATTGGTGTTGAGTTATGTGATTAAATGATTTAATTAATTAATTGTTATTTGGATTAATTAAATTAAATATGAAAGCTTGATTAAATATAGTGTGACAAATAACTATTTTATAAGTAGTTATTAAAATAAATTAAAGTAGTTTAATTTGGTTTGTGCCAAATAAGACTTAATGGTATTAAGTGTTTAATTTTTAAATGGTTTTTGCCAAACAAAACCCTATATCTTTTGGAATTCTTTTAATTTTGAATTATATAAATAAAATAAATAAATTAAAATAATAAATATAATATAATATATACGTTAGTTTTGTAACTGTTATTTTAATAAATGGGTGTATTAAGATTATCAGTTTATTTCCTAAGCTTGTCTATCAGTTGAGTTTATGCATTATAGCTATCAGTGTTTTCATTCTAGTTGCTAAGACTAAGAGAATTACAGAGAGAATTGAGAGAGTTTGAGAGTGAAACCTGAGAAAATTGTCTGTAATTGCAAGGTTGTGCAAGCTAACTTGAAGGTATGTTCACAACTTTGATATTATATGTGTCTATGAGTATCATGGCAAAGTTTTTTTATTCTCTGTGAATTCTATTTCTTCTGAATTATTGTTATGTAACTAAGTTATGGTGGTTATATGTGATATAATGCTAGAGTTTATGTTTAAACAAGAAATTTGTATGCTAAATTCGTTGACAGTAGGAAGAAAATAATGTTAGTATATGTATTTTCATATGGTTCATGAAAAGTATCAATTGTAGTGGCTAATTAGTATGTGAAATTGTAAATTTAAGCTTGATTATGTCAGTTCATTAAGAAACGAGCATAACGTAATTTGAATGAAGTGATTTGGCTAAGTATTGAAGTCACAGTGTTGATTCTTGGGATGAATATCAAAAATGGAGTTTTATATTAAAAACTTGGAATTTGAGAAATTAAAATAGTTAGAAGTGTTGTTAAATTGTTTTAATTGATGGAAAATATTAGCAATCATGTTTATGATATTGTTATATTTATCTTACGTGTTAATTTCACTGTTTGGTGGGTGAAATTCGTGTCAGTTGGGCTAAAAACTGCAACTGTTCATGCCGAGTCTACCTCTGTCGTGCACTTGGTAGCCATACTACTTTGGTGCTAAGGCTAATAATAATATGTAGTACAAGCCTTGTTATTATTACATTGTGTATGCAATGGTAATTGTGCACACATCGATATGAGGCAGAGCAAAGACATCGCTCTCTGCAGACTTGGGGAAACCTTACCACTTGGTCTAAGGTTATGGTTAAGAGTCATACACGTAGTAAGAAGGTTAAAACAGAACTATGATATTTAATCGATAAATTCAAAGCTTGAATGATTAGTAAGTGATGAACGTGGTATATTTGGACTTAGTGAGCATGATGAATAGTAAACATGTGGTGTGAAGGTTAACACTTGTAATTTCTGATATTTGCATGGTATCTTAAGACTTGTACTAAAATAGCAAGTTTAGCTAGTAATGCGGGTTATATTGAAAAGTGAATATTAGTATGTCTAATAGATGTTGTGGTTTTAATACTGTGTATAGGTGAACGTGAGTTTTAATATTTTAGCTTACACTCGAGGCAAGTTTTCTCACTCTACACTTTCGTTGAGTTAGTTCTATTATTACATTGTGTAACTTCATTCTTTTGATTGAGCAAGTTTCTAAACTTCTCTTTTTCCATTGAGCAAGTTTCTCGTATCTAGTTATTTATGATGATGTGAGTTCCAAAATCTCATCTATTACATTGAGCGTGTTTTAATTCTAAATTATTGGAATTCTAATCATTGTTGACTTACTCTAACTTGTTTATAGGTAAACAAGTTTCTTTAGTATATTCTTTTATAATAAATGTTTCTTGAACCTTAATTCCTGGAGTTAAATGGTTCAATCACTATGTATATTTTATTACCATGTGGAGTAAGCATTGTTTCCAGCTTGCTATCAACTAATGCATGTTCGGTAACTAAAATTCTAATTTGACAAGATTATAGACCTAGCTTATTATTGTTCAAGCCAAGGTTTACCATTTCTTTATTTTGATCAATATTTATGCTCTCTAGTTATTTCAAGCATGAGTCTAGAATATAGTCAGTTCACCTATGATTCTCAAATGTTCTAAGTTATGTTGTTATTAAACAACTATTGTGTTATCAAGCATTGTTGATTCAACTAGTTCCCTAGTTGATGATCGTTAAACTTCAAATTATCCTTGAAAGCTTATCCAAACCAAACTTTCTTTGGTGCGGACTTGTATTCTAAATACTGAGATGAACAACCCTATTTTTAGGGGTTTACACTTAGCGTTGAAATATTTGTGCACAATACATTGTACGAAGGATTGATCCCCCTAAGTACGTGGATACCTTATAGTAATATGACTGTTAAAGTTAAAGTTGAAAGATTACTTATAATTGTGGACATGGTTCGTGGTCATTAGACCCTCAGTTGTATTTCAGAATGTTAATAGAATATATCATTCAGTTCTATTGAGCCTATTATTTGGCAAATGTTGTAAAGTTATTTATTCTTATTTCAAGTGAGTTTTGTTTGCTCACTCTTGCATATTTATTCACTTATTATAGCTAAGGTTGAGAAGGTAAATGAACCTACAACTAGCAAAGGAAAGGGAAAAATGTACAAGTGATGAAGACTTGTAATTTTATTTTATCATTATAATGATAGACTTTTAATAAGGATGTGATGTAATAATTTAATTTCCACATTTGAATGATTGTAATTAAAGGTTAGATAACCTGGGAGATAATTTTTATTAACGTATTCCTGTATGGGCAGGTTTTATTATTCAATTTTATTATGATTGGGTAGTTAGATATGAATGTTTTGATTAAGTGAACACCAAATCTTGTGAAAATAAAGTACCCGGATTTGGGGGTGTCACACCAGCCCTTATGAAGACAAGATTTTGTGATCTGTGATCTCGTATTGCAAATACCAATAAACAATGTATATATCATCTTGCATACCACCAAAGAGCCCTACCCCTCGCATTCTCATATGTAATGCCATCAAACTGTCTATGATCCACGCCGTAGCGCCATAAACAAGTCCAACCTACTGTTTTCTCGCGCCGTAGCGCCCCTCAACACAGTAATACTCGCGCTGCAGCGCTAAGGGTGAGATTTTGTTTTTTTTAAAAAGTCTGAAGCCAACAGTTAGGCCATTCCCCTCTTCTCTCTTGACAGATTCGGCAGCCTAAGCTAACCTAAGAAAACCAAAACTCGTCGCCTCACTTCTTAGACCCCTATCCTCTGATCAATTCTACGCACAAGATCAATTCTTACATCATTCCCATAAGACCCCAATTCAGTTGCACACAGCAAAAGGGGATCAGAATTAAACTAGGGTTTTCCCACTCAAGGTATTTTTGGATTTCATTCAATCATAAACATATTTTGATCGAATTATTGGGATTTATGCATTTCTTATTGTTTGTTTGGGTGATTTCCATTGACGGAAATCTGGTTAGAGCATTTTCAAGCAAGGGCTGTCAAAGTGGGTTTTCAGATTTGCACTCTAGGTGTTCAACAGATTGCTTGAACCAGAGTTTATTTTGTTTGGGTTGTTTTGACATTGGAATTTGTTGGGGATTATCTAGCCTAAGTTTGGGGGAGTGTGGGATTGAGTCTTCTATTTTTGTTCAAACCAATTGCTTCATTCAGAAATGGCTACAAAGAGGCAACGACTTAGCGTCGATGGCTCCTCGTCCACAACACCACAGAGTTGGGACAAAACCAAATTCATTATCGAATATGCATAGAAACGGTACAAGAACTCCTTTGCCATACAAAATTTGGTTCTTGAATGGGGTTTTCGGCCTGATCAAACAAAGGATGGGGAGTTGGCGGCCATGATCCTTCGATGAAAGTGGGTGCACTTCATAAAACCACTCGAGTCGGCTATCGTATCTGTGGTTCATGAGTTATGTGCAAATGCCAGTGCCAATGATCCTGCTGTTGTTCAAGTCAGGGGGAAATCAGTGGCGTTTGGAAGCCAAGCCATCAATGTACTTTTCACGACACCTAGCTATGATGGCAAGGACTATTTGGAGCAGGGGCTTCGCAGTTATAACTTAAACGATATTGTTAGGAGGCCTTGCAAGCCCAGAAAAACATGGAAAACCAATGACATTACGGGTGAGAAGGCCAGTTTCCCGCATCATGCACTCAGTCGCTATGGGATGGCATGGTACAATTATATATGTTCCAACATGATCCCTACTCGTCACCTTAGCGACGTGACGAAGGATAGAGTGATCCTATTATTTGCCATTATCGTCTGGACGTGGATATTGGAGTTCTCATTCATAAGTCCATCCTGAAGGCGATCAAGAGTAACACCTCTGCGGGAGTTCAACATCCATCCTTGATCACCCAATTGTGCAAATGGGCAGGTATTCGGTGGGTACCAGAAGAGATAGCCTTGCCTCCCATGTCAGTAATCAAGTCATCTCACGCTTCAATGTATGGGAAGGGGCAGCCTCACATGTCAGAGGTGAAGGGTACGGCCCACCTACTGAGTCGCCTCCTACATCAGAGGCCGGACACTCGCAGCCACCAGAGTCAGGCTCTTCTTCACAAGGACGTTTGGCAGAGATTATGACATCCCTGACCCTACTACATCAGAACCAAGACGCCATTGCTTAGAGGCAGCAGAGGCACATAACAGCGATTGCCCAGAGGCAGAACATTGCGATGTAGTATCAAGTCAAGTTGGTCAACATTATGCAGAGTATCTACACTGTTTATAGTGGTGAGGACGCTGATTTCACGCCATTCTAGTTCCTAGAGCTTCCTGTTTTTCTAGCCTACCCTCCCCTATCACCACCCGCAGATGCTGACGAGGATGATGCTGATGCTGAGTGACCAGACTTCAGGGAAGCCCTCTTGTATTGATTTATATATGATTAGCAATGAGGGCATTGCTCATCTTAAGTTTGGGGGTATTATGGTTTATTATCTATTTTATTATGTCTACTACCATGATAGGTTATCATATCTTAGTATTTAGCTTATGTTTTATCAGTATTGTAGTGCAGTCATGTATGAACTGCATTTTTGAACTTCATTTTTGACATCATGTTGGGCGTTATTAGCCTTTGGTTTATTATGTTTTGGTATTATTATGGATGGATGACATGAACAGTTTTTATTATTATGGATGGATGCTTTGATTATTATCAGCATGTATGTTTGGTTTACAGCCATCTTTTGGGGCTTATACAGATTTGTATGCTTGTGCCATGTTAATGGATTTATTACCCTATTTTGAGCTGTTATTATGCAAGGGTTTTATATAAAATATTAATTTTTTATTGTGGCTAATGACAAGCGCCAAGTGATTATGTCTATCTCTTAGAGTCGTGTCAAGCATGTGTGATCTAGGGGTTTGTTTAGTTGATAAATTGAGACTGTTATTGATATGTCCTTCTTAGCAAGCACCGACCAACTATGTTAACTAGATATTTTTCGAATTTAGTTTGCGTGTTTATTGCTTTGAGAATATGTTCACTCTGTTAAACTTTCATGATTACAAGGTAATAAAAGACTTAGACGTTTATTCAGTTTTGAATCTTGGGTTCTGGCATTTTTGCATAAAAAAGAAAAGAAAAAGAAAAAAAAGCATATTGAAAGTCATGCGGTGGGTCGAGATGGAGCGTGAAACTCACTCGCCCATAAATGCAGGTCGATGTTGAGATGGAGCATAAAATGCACTCACCTAATAATCTTTGGATTTCATAAAGTCTAATTTGGCTTAAGTTGATTATGTGGCCTTTGTTGCTCGAGTTATTAGATTCATAGGGGTGTTCTACACCTAGTGCCCTAAAGTCATATGGCTTGGGAGTCATTGATCAAAAGCTCATTAATGGGTAGCTCTGAATAGCCTAAGGTAATTAAGCACTGTCCGAGTAAGATTTTACTATCTTCATGCAAGAGCCTTTTGATCCTTTCTTGCATTTGCGTCTTCTTCTTAATGCTTGTTGAATGTTTAAGTTACTAATTGGGCATATTGGTATCTGCAATCAATTATATAAGTTTATTTTGAGCTATGATTAGTTAGGACGGTTGGTCTTCACACACACACAAAGAATGGATCGAATACAGACTTATGCTTGAAATTGATATAACCCTTATTCATATTTATGTTTGCCCTGTTATCTGAGAGTAGCTATGATTGAGCTTAGAATCCATGATACTAGTGTATATTTTTATACTTCATTTGCGTGTTGTTTTACTATTGTTATTTTTGTGTTAGATAGTTTGCTTGAGGACAAGCAAAGACTTAAGTTTGGGGGTATTTTATGAGTGAGATTTATACCCCCCCCCCCCCCGAATTTGGTCCTTTATTGCTTAAGAAGTTGCTTGATCTTCATAGATTTTATATAACTTTTATATGATTTTAGTATTATTTTGCTTAACCGATGTGTTACAGGGCGTAATAGGTCTTTTCCAGCTTTCAAGGGCAAAACGGTCAATTTCTAACACTTGGCGTTCAGCGGGCCAATGCCGAGCTTAAGCTCTGGCGCCGCAACGCCCCAACACGTTAATGATAGCGTTAACATAGATGCGAGCACCCCAGTTCCTTTTATGAATCAAGGTCAAGTGCGACCTCCGGTGTTTTTGGTGATGACGTGGCACTGCAGCGCCAATGCCAAGCTTACTCTCCGCGCCGCAGCGCCACCTCCGGTGCCCAGACAGAGAAGAGCTGGTTTTGAACCTAGCTTAAAGGATAGACTGATATATATATATATATATATATATATATGATAGGGGAGCCTTCTCACATAAGATCGGATAGTTCCCTCTCTGGGATAGTTTCTCTATATCTCTTAATTTCTCTCTCTCCATCTCTTAGGTAATGCTTGTAAATATAGTTTAGTTAGATTAGGGGGAAGTTTTGAATTCCTTGGAGCTCAAGAACAGTGAGCAATATGGATTGGAAATTTGAAAGAAGTGGAACTCTTGGTGACTGAAGAGCTTTGACAGAGTTTATTCTTATCCATTTATTTCCCTTAATTTTGTAATCCATAAATGTTGTCTTTATTGCTACTTATATTTTGTTCAAGAGCTATGAACTAATTATTTGTTCTAAGGTTATAATGGAACCCTTTGTTATTTAGCATTGAATGTCCTATGTCTTTGGTTGGCACCATATGGTTTGGTTTAATATATTCATGCTTAATGAGTCTTGCTAAGAAATTAGTGATGATTTTGGTAATCTATATGATGTTGAAAGATGGATTATAGATATACATCGTTATATATTGGCATGTGATTATGAGTTGTCGACTTGTTTCGACTGCATAAGTTGTGTATAGAATAAACATATATATGTGCACCACGTGTGACCTAATTGAGAACTTAAGCTTTAAATCCTTGTTATGGATAATTCACATAGACATGTGTAGGATTATCACCTAGCTTGGATGTTCTTTTTTGTTCTATTGTGACACCCCCAAATCCCAGTACTTCATTACCTCAAGATTTGATGGTGTTCACTTAATCAAAACATTCATATCTAACTACCCAATCATAATACAATTGAATAATAAACCTTCCCTTAAGGGATTACATTAATAAACTCTCTCAGGTAATCTAACCTTTAAATACAATCATTCAAATGCGGAAATTAAATAAATACTTTATTACATCAATCAAATTTAAAAGTCTGATAAATAACTGTCAACATATTACAAGTCTTCAATACTTGTTCATCTTTTAATATGATTAATCGAAACTGGAAATATATGATAAATTCTGGGTGTACTGTTATTCGTTTTAATATGATTAAATCGAAACTGGAAATATATGATAAATTATGGGTGTACTGTTATTCATTTTAATATGATTAAATCGAAACTGGACATATATGATTTGTTATTATGGGTGTTTTGGTGGATTAAAATGTATGATCAAAAGCTTTTTTAGATTCATATGGAAAAATTTCGTAATACAAGATGGACCATCGCCTGGGGAGACCCCCCCTTGACCCCCAGAAAGTAGCACACGATGGTCGTGTCCCTATATTTTATATATAGTTTTCTTTAATTATATATAAATTGTTATGTGCTTATTGTGATATGCATGGTGCACAGTTATGGCCTTTTGACCCATAGGTTAGTGGTTTTTGGTTTTGAAATACGGCTTGCATGTCGTGCCTTTCTATAAATTCTAATGTAATATTCTCTTCTCATCTAAATCCTCTCGAATGTAACTCGAGGTTTCTTTATGTCATGTAATAATCTGTAATTGATGAAGATGTCAAGATGGAGAACACAATGGAAAGATGATGATGGAGAGGAGGCGCATGCTAGAGGAAGATCCAAGGAAGTTATTTATTTTAAGATCTTTTACCACCTTAGATTGACCTTCAATCTTTCATTAGCTTGAAAAGATTGACAGTGGATTGGGCCATAACTGTGACACATTTAATTTTGCACTTTATTTATGCTTGTATGCGATATGATATGATTAATAATGTGCATGCTTAATAAGATTAAAATTGGTGAGATCTAAATTAATAAAATCCCTCATTAAATTATTAAGTCTAAATCAGATGCCTTCCAATAAATAACACTCATCAAGACCTTGATCAATAGATGTAGGTTTGCCAAAGCAAAGTACCCTATTTATCTAGGTAAGATACGATAGGATAATTGTGATATCCAAACTATTAAAATCATTGGGCCCAACTTAACTAAGTTATCTCAATAGGATTGTGGACTTAGAGGCATAGAGTTTGGTTGGTACCATTAGATGGACTAGAAACAAATGTTGTTTACCAAACTATCCAGGAGTTATATATGATATAATTGACAAAGGGTTGTCTACCTAAATAATTATGTTTTGAGAGAATAGCCAAAGCTAACTTAAGGCATAATGAAATATGGATCTTGGCTCACTAGAAAGATTTAATAGAAAATGCTTTCCGAATTAATGGTGAGGGCTATTAATTTGAATAAAATAGTGGGAGGTATATTTTGAATGTACTATTATCAATTATATAATATCAACTCGTAATTTGACTTATTATTGTTGAACTTATAAATTGTAGATATCAAATGGCAAACAACAACAACACAAATAGTCTTTCATTACGATCGGTCCTTGAAAAGGACAAGCTAAGTGGAATTAATTTCCTTGGTGGCATAGGAACTTAAGGATTGTCCTCAAACAAGAGCGTAAGCTATATGTCCTTGATGGGCCCATTCTGCAGAAGACCAATGCCATCGCACCACGTATGAGCACAATGCTTACAAGAAGCATCAAGATGATGCTCTGGATGTGAGTTGTGTCATGCTAGCAACCATGAACGCTGAGCTTCAGAAGAAACATGAGTTGATGGATGCTTATGAGATGATCGAGCATCTCAAGAAATTGTTTGAAGGGCATGCTCGACAGGAGAGGTATGATACAAGCAAGGTATTGTATCACTGCAAAATGGGTGAACGTGATCTAGTTGGTCCACATGTGCTGAAAATGATTGGGTATATTGAGTACCTTGATAGGTTGGGATTTCCAATCACTCCGAAAGCCCAAACTGACCTTGTTTTGCAATCTTTGAACAGCAGCTACTCTCAATTTGTTATGAACTATCTTATGAATGAAATTGAGAAAACCCCTTACTGAGTTGTTGAGCATGTTAAGAATTGCCGAGAACAACATGAAAAAGGCAGGACCCACTCCCATAATGATGGTGCAAAAGGGGAATGATAAGGGAAATTGGAAAGGCAAGAAGAAGATAGGATCTAAATCCTTTGCCAAACCCAATTCCAAAACCAAACAGGCTTTAAAACCTAAAGGTGGGACACTGGAAAAGGAACTGTCATGCTTATCTGGAAGAAGTGAAGAAAAGAAAAGGAAGTACGACTTCTGATTCAGGTATATATGTTATAGAAGTCAACTTATCTACTTCTACATCATGGGTATTGGATCTTTGGATGTGGTTCTCACATTTTGTGTTAATGTGGGGACTCAAGGAGTAGAACTTTAAGCGAAAGGAGAGGTTAACCTACGAGTTGGAAATAGAGCAAAAGTTGCTTTGCTTTTGGGCCGTAGGAACTTATCATTTATCTTTGCCCTTTGGGCTAGTTTTAGAATTAGAAGATTGTTATTTTGTGCTCGCTATAAGCAAAAACATTATTTCGCTTTCTTGTTTGGACAAGAAAGGTTTTTCATTTATAATAAAGAACAATCGTTGTTGTTTGTTTTACTTAAATGATATTTGTTATGGTGTTGCACAATTGTTTAACGGTCTCTATATTCTTGATTTAGAAATGCCTATCTATAACATAAATAAAAAACGATTTAAATCAAATGATTCAAATCCGACATATCTCCGCATCGTCGTTTAGGCCATATAAATGAGAAACGATATCCAAACTCCATAAAGATGGGTTCTTGGATTCATTTGATTTTGAATCATATGAGAAATGCGAGTCTTGTTTATTAGGCAAGATGACTAAAGCCCTTTCTTTGGACACGTTGAATCGGCTAGCGATGTATTGGGACTTATACATAGTGATGTATGTGGACCCATGAGTTCGATTAACAAGAGGTAGGTTTTATTACTTCATTACATTTATCGATGACTTTAGTAGATATGGATATGTGTATCTTATGAGACACAAACCGAATCCTTTGAAAAGTTCAAGGAATTCAAGTATGAAGTTCAAAACCAATTTGGCAAAAGCATAAAAGCCCTTCGATCCGATCGAGGAGGTGAATACCTAAGCCAAGACTTTGATGACCTTCTAAAGGAGTGTGGTATTATATCACAGCTCACTCCACCTGGAACATCGCAATGGAGTGGTGTATCTGAGAGGAGGAATCGAACCTTGTTAGACATGGTACGATCAATGATGAGTGATGCAGATCTTCCAATAAGCTTCTGGGGTCATGCCCTAGAGACAGCTGCATTCACACTTAACCGTGTTCCTACAAAGACGGTTCAGAAGACACCATATGAAATGTGGATGGGAAACGCCCTAAGATATGTCGTTCATGAAGATTTGGGGTTGCGAGGCATTCGTGAAACGCGTCTCAAATTCGACAAGCTCGGACCCAAATCGACAAATGTAATTTTGTGGGATACCCAAAGGAAACAAAAGGGTATTATTTCTACAAATCTTCCGAGAACAAAGTGGTTGTTGCTCGAACCGGTATTTTTCTAGAAAGAGAATTTGTCTCTAAAGGAAGCAAAGTGGGAGGAAAGTAGAACTCAAGAAATTCGAGAACCACAAAATATCATTGAACTCGAGTTGGAACATGAGCAGGAACCACAAGAAATTGTGGAAAGTGAACTCGCTTCAAATTACACAAGTCATTCAGAGATCTCGGTAGGACACGCCAAGAGCCCGAGAGATATTATGGATATCTTGTGACTCAAAATGGCGATGTGATGCTCATAGATCAAGATGAGCCCGCGCTTACCAAGAAGCTATGAATGGACCAGATTCTGAGAAATGGCTTGAAGCCATGAAATCTGAGATGGACTCCATGTATACTAACCAAGTATGGACTCTGGTTGATCCACCCGAAGGGGTAAAACCAATCGGGTGCAAGTGGGTTTTCAAGAAGAAAATCGACATGGATGGTAATGTACAAACCTATAAAGGCCGACTGGTAGCAAAAGGTTTCAAACAAATTCAAGGTGTTGACTATGATGAAACCTTCTCTCCAGTGGCAATGGTTAAATCCATCAGGATCTTACTTGCTATTGCTGCTTTTTATGATTACGAAATCTGGCAGATGGATGTCAAAACTGCTTTCCTTAACGGAAATCTCCTTGAGGATGTGTATATGACACAACCTGAGGGTTTTGTCACTCCAAAGGATGCTGGAAAGGTATGTAAGGCCGCCGCGATCCATTTATGTATTGAAGCAAGCCTCCTGAGTTGGAATCTTCGATTTGATGAAGCGATCAAAGAATTTGGCTTTATTAAAAATGAAGATGAACCTTGTGTATATAAGAAGGTTAGTGGGAGTCACATTGTATTCCTAGTATTATATGTTGATGACATATTAATTATTGGGAATGACATTCCTTCCTTACAGGCTGTAAAAACATGGTTAGGAAAATGTTTCTCCATAAAAGATTTGGGCGATCTTTTACATTTTAGGTATCAAGATCTATAGAGATAGATCAAGAAAAATGTTCTACCTAAGTCAAAGTACATATATTGATAAAGTGTTGAAACGGTTCAAAGATGCAAGAGGCTAAAAGAGGAAACTTACCCGTGACTCATGGTGTAAAGATCTCTAAGGCCCAATGTCCTAAATCACAAGATGATGAGGAGCGTATGAGAAAGATCCCTTATGCTTGCAATTGGATCTATCATGTATGCAATGATATGTAATTCATCCGGATGTCTCAGATGCTTTGAGCATGCATGACGAGATACCAATCGAATCCGGTGAAGGTCACTAGACAAAGATCAAGAATATCCTCAAGCACCGAAAAGGACTAAGGATTCATTCTTGGTATATGGAGGTGAAGACAAACTAGCGAGAACGATTACACAGATGTTAGTTTCAGATCGACAATGATGACTATAAGTCTCGGTCCAGTTTTGTGTTTTGCCTTAATGGTGGTGTCAAGAATGGAAAAGTTCAAGCAAGAGATGAGTTGATTCTACAAATGAATTTGAGTATATTGTGTTTGTTTCAAAGTGCGACAAGGAGGTCAGTATGGATTAAAAAGTTCATCACTAAACTTGGTGTTGTTCCAACCATTGTTGATCCGGGTTGCTCTATATTGTGATAATAATGGAGCCATTAGACATGAGCTAAGGAACCCAGATCTCACCAACGATCCTAACATATACTTAAAGCGGTACCATCTCATCCGTGAAAATATTGATAGAGAGATGTACATATAGGAAGAGTGCCAACAGATGATAATGTTGCGAGATCCACTAACCAAGGCTTTGTCGTCGCGGCGAAGCACGATGGTCACACTAGTTCCATGGGTATTAGATACATGAATGATTGGCTCTAGTGCAAGTGGGAGGCTGTTAGAGTTTATGCCCTAGAGAGGCCAATTATTTGATATAATTGCTTAACGTTTTGATATTATATTTGATTGAATAAATATATGATTTTATTATGGTTTTATTTATTGCGTAATATAATTGTTAACATAATAAAATTCCTTAGAATAGTGATACAAATTATATAGTTTCAAGTATGTGACTTGAACATGAGATTATATATTACCATTAGTATCGGTGTTCTTAAATGTCCTATCGAGTATCATTGTTGATGGGACAACAATGATGCATCGAGACTAGTATGTGGATCGATTGATGACCAAATCTCATTGGTCATAAATATATGAGATATTAAGTCAATGCATAGGTACATGTTAGAGAACGATGTACTGGACAGACCCACCATGAGAATTCTATATGGAGCATTATGCGAAGTGTCATTAGCAATTCTAATGGTCCTCCGACCTGAAATCGCTATATTACTACACGAGAATTTATGTACTTTGATATCATCAAATGTCACCTTTAATAGGGTGGACTATAAAGGTGATTATTGGGTTCATAATTAATCATGTGAGAAATATGAGTGATCTAGATGGAATTTAACCATCCTATATATTATGGGTGATATCCATAGGCCTCTTGATTGAATAGGACTATGAAATGCATGGCCATGCTCAAATAGTGATTTATTTCATATAGTCTACTCATTGATCAAGAAAACTCAGATTAAATTATGAAGAGTATGACACATTCCATGACTCGAGTTTAATCTAGGATATTAAGGTTAAAAGGATTAAATTACATTGAAACATTGGTCATTTAAAAGGTTGCATTGAATCATCGATCTTATTATTACTTGGGTAGCAAAGTGATGCATTACTAGATGTCCGCTCACTTTATTTATAATTTTATAATATGATTTTAAAATTATTGCCAACGTAATAATAACCTATAGGTCACACATAGAACGTTATTTAAAAGGAATTAATTTAAATTTTAAGGATTTAAATATATTAATATGATTAATAGTATTTAAATCATTTAATTTAAATTAAAAAGGATAATTGTATATATGTATATTAATTAAGTAAGACTTAATTAAGAGATATATATATATAAATTCGGATTTTATGAAATTAGGTTTTGATTTGATTAATTCCTTTTAACTACTATATATATATGATATATAAGACTACTTCAGGGTTATATCATAATTGAAAAACCCTAGCCGCTCTAGAGAGAGACTAGAGAAAAGCAGTTCGGAAAATCCATTCCTTTTGGTGGCTAGTACCGCAAGTCCTTCTTATTGCGTAATCGTTCGACTGGTTAAATGCGGCGTTCGATGGTGGATATCTAGTAGAGGCGCAATCAGTTTGTATTGCGTTGGAGATTCGAGGCACAGTCGGTTTCAGATTCTCGTTTTTTATATCTGGTATAATCTCTAAACCTCTGAATTAATTGATTTTTTACATGGATCCTATTTTAGGGTTTCGGAAATTGCTTTAAAATTTTAATTTCCGCTGTGCGTTTCTGTGCCGAAGCCCAACATATTCATCTTCCCATTTCCCTTACTGGTGCTAGGTGCATCTACCTTCTCATCCTTAGTTGAAATAGTTATATAAGCAAGAGTGAGCAAACAAAGCTCACTTGAAATAAGAATGAATAAACTTTACAACATTTTCCAAATAATAGGCTCAATAGAACTGAATGATGTGTTCTATTAACATTCTGAAATATACTACTTGAGGGTCTAATGACCACGAACCATGTCCACAGTTATAAGTAATCTTTTAACTTTAATTTTAATAGTCATAAGACTATAAGGACTCCACGTACTTAGGGGGATCAACCCTTTGTACAATGTATTGTGCACAACCATTTCAACGCTAAGCGTAAACCTCTAATAAAAGAGTTGTTCATCTCGGTATTTAGATTACAAGTCCGCACCAAAGTAGGTTTGGTTTGGATACATTTCAAGATAATTTGGAATTCAACGAACATCAACTAAGGATTAGTTGAATAAAAGAGTAATCACATTACGCTATGGAATAAAACATAAGTGAATTAATCATTGTATATAAAAGTTAAACACATTGTCAAACACATTCTTCTCAATATGCATCACATCTAGATTATGACGAATCAAATTTGTAGACCAATACGGCAGTTCCCAAAAGATGCTTCTCCGAACCCAGTTATGAGATTCACCAAACCCATTGATTATGTTTGTGACATCAACCTTACCAAATGGGATAAGCTAAGCAATCTCATCACACGATCTCGTATCTCTGTTTCAAACAATCTTGGTGCGAGGCATATCATTATCTACTTTCCCTTTCTGAAGTGTTTCTATTTCTTTGAAATGGGTGATCTACCCAGAAGAATCGGCGATGATGATCAAACCAACAAGGCTTTCGACCTTTTGATAGATTAAACGACTTTGTATGCTCCATACAATACGGACAAGCCAACTTCCGTGTGTACTCCATCCAGCCTAACATAACATAAGTCGGAAGTCACTTATAGTCCCATATAACCGCCGCCCTAAGGTTGAAATTTGTTTTCATTGCAACATCCCAAGTCCGTACTCCATCCTCCCATAATACCTTCAACTCGCGTCTATAAGAGGTCTCAAGTAAACATCTAAGTTCTTTCCATGACTCTTAGGACGGGAACCACGAGTGAAAGAAACAAGTATGGTCATTTGTTTCATACACATCCAAGGAGGCAAGTTATGCGGAGTAACAATCACAAGCCAACATGAGTACGGAGCAATTTGAGTGGCCAAACAGATTGAAACCATCGGTGGACAATCCAAGCCTCACATTTCTAGGTTCCAATGCAAATCCGGGGATGTGCTAAGTTGAAATCTTTCCAAGCCTTCCCATCTCGCAGGATGATTTAGTTCTCCATCTTTAGTTTGGAGATTTCGCATGCCAACTCATATGTTCAAATTGTTCTTGAAGACATATACAATCTTTTTAGTCGATGTGTTATTGGAAAATACCTTAGAATCTTAAAGCGGTATACTTAATATTTTGTAGTCACACCTCTTTATTAGGCCTAAACCGATCATGACTGCAAAACGTGCACCTTATCAACTGTTCATTTTCCTTATAAAACAACATGCAATCGTTGGGACATGCATCGATCTTTTGGTATCCAAGACCCAACTTCTTCACCATTTTCTTACAAAAGTAATAGTTACTGTGTAATTTCTCACCGTCAGCAACATACTCTTAATGGCATTCAAGAGCGACTCAAAACACTCATGACTCATGTTGTGATCGACCTTGATGTTAAGTAATGTCGCCTTACTGCAGACAATATAGTGTGTTTGGTGCAACCATGCCACAATGGCTCTCTACCCTCGTCTAACAACTTAAAGAAGTCTTTGGCATCAGAATTCATAGGTTGCTCTCCCCGCCTTGCTCCCAATCAAAATCTAGCCTCGCAATATCATGAACCATTTCATTCATACGATGAGTACTATCGCCCAATGTGTGTACTTGTGTGATGCCACCATCTCTTCTCTCGCCCATGTGCCCACCAAACATTCTTCGTAATTTCTCATGAACCCGAAACAAGTAAATGATAGTTTACCATGTCTCATCCATATAATTTACATTCTTACACTTCAAACATGGACATCGATTCTGCGACTTACCATTTATACATTAGGGTGACTATCGATACTCAAAAACACTTGGCAACCAAACTCTAAATTCACCAGAAGACCTACTGGGCACTTGACTTGGTTGTTGTTGTGCCATCCAACTACTGATGCGAATAGAGGTCCATGATTCCACGGTACCTACTACAGACAACATTATAAATGTTAACATATGACTTGAGCATACTAGCTAGTAAGCATATGACTTGAGCATACTTGTAAGCATATGATTAACATTTAAGCATACTTGTAAGCATATGACTTGAGCAACATATGATTAACATATTGCGCCCATACTTGTAAGCATATGACTTGAGTATACTAGCTACTAAGCATATAACTTGAGCATACTTGTAAGCATATGATTAGCTCGTTAATATTATAAATGACCGCAACTACCCGACCATATTGCCTCATGTTGTACTTTCATAGTAGATTATTATTACATCATGTTCTTGGTCCATATCTGAACACAACAAAAACTCTTCTACATAGGACAGTAGGTGATGAAAATATCTTGATGGTCAAGTTTGAAGAATAGCCAATGGACTTTGCAATGTGTTCTAGAAACTATAACATTGTGTATATCAAGATTGCAGAAGAAGGCATACTAATAGTCCCTTAATGTGGGACTATTAGTCCTATAAAGTCATTTGATACCCACAACAGTCCAAAACATTACTTACTCGTAACATTTAGTTGTCTTTCTAATACCCAAAATAGTTCATTCAAAGCATTTTCAGCATGGTTTAATACTAAATTATCATAACAGTCCCTAAGCCTTCAATTTTAAACATTATCACATAATCTAATTGCTATATACTTTGTATTAATGGCTTAAAACTTAAGGGTGCAAGGTTTTAAATTCTTTGTTCAAAACAACCCTTAATAGGCTTTAAATTCCATAAGAACATGACATGATGAACAAGAACATCCAAACCAATGTCCTGGAAAGTAATGGTAAAACCAAGGCCACAAAAACTGAAATGAGGTCTTGGTATAGTCTAATACATGTTGAATTCATAAATTTGGCATAAATTACAGTGAAGTTTAGCTAGCTATCAGGACAAAAGAAAATTGGGACCTTAGCGACTATAATTAGTTTCGCACCAATTTTTTGGGGGGAAAATTTATCTCTGCGACCGCATGCGGTCGCAGGTAGAAATTAGCGACTATAATTCAATGTGGTCGCAGATAGCGGTCGCTAATATCATTATCAGCGACCATACATGCATTCATCATTGATATTTTGGTCACTTCTTGCCAATTTCACTTCTAGCCACTTTGGTTCATTCCAACACTTGAATTATATCTATTTAGAACTAGTTTTAGCATTCCTTTAGGTTTGCTATGCATAGATTGAGTTTTGACCCTCTAAACCAAGCTTTTTCAAGCTTTTACACACTAACTTCTCAAGTTCCTGTATATGTTAGCATTCCAACACTTGGAATAGCCTAGCATAACCCTAACTCACTTGTCTAAGGTGTCCAAATTGAGTTCTAAGTAGAATAGAAAAATCTCAAATTTTCATACTTAGACAAATTTGCAAAACTGTAGTTTTAGTGATTTTCCATGCTAGTTTGGTGATTTGTTTAAACTCCTTGGTTAAGCCAAGGGCTTAACCACTTGTCCCTACTTCTAGACCATACTACAAGGTATTTTATTCAAGGTTTAGATTTCTTGTTTATTCCCATTAAGCTCCCCAAAATAGAGCTCAAACTTAGCTAGTTTCTTACTTTTTTTTTTACAAAATTGATTTTGTATTTTTTCCAAATTTTTCCAATTCTGGCCACTAGGATAGTCTAGGGATGTATATTTAAGTTACTTAAGGTTACTTTTAGCATCACCACACTTTATTTAATCATCTAACTCATTTTGACTTATCAAAGCTCACTTTAGGCTTGAAAATAGAGCTTAAATTGATTTTTTTGTTGGCTTTAGTAATGACCATGTTTGGGAATCATTACTAGCATGTATGAGCAACTTTGTATCTGCTCATAATAGTCCTTTAAGGTCAGGTACTATGAATTGTCCAAAACAGTCCATTTTTAGCTTGAAAATGTGATTTTTAACAAGTCTCATGCTCAAAATGGATTAGGCTTGGTTCCTTTAGTTTGTGTAGCTTTCTTATGTCCTATTATAACTATTGAAACTTGTGTATGGGGTCCAGGTATGGTGGTTCACTATTTTAGTGTTCATTGTTCTATAAAGCTTATTTTTATTGATTTTTAAGCAAGAATTTGCATAACACGCCATGTAGACCTTAACTAACTTAGGGAACCATTTTTACATGTTATCTATAGGCAATGTATGTACTCCTCACTATCTAACAACACCAACACACAAGTTGGCCATAATAAAGTCCTTTATAGGCACAATTTTGGCTACCAAATCTCCAACAGTCTACAATAGAACACATATGGTCTTTAAGCATTCTTATAAACCTTAAATCACCATGAAAACTCATATATAAGCACATACTCTAGCATGTTTGAAAACTGAGTTCAATCTTTCCATACCCAAAACAACCTTAAGTGCACATCATAGTTGTACTAATATGTTCCAAATATTAGATAAGTAAGAAAATGGAATGAGAAATCTAATAAGAGTATATACAAAAATGAATGTGGCTACTTTTTTTTATGACAAACAAGGAAAGACAACAAATAAAGTTTTAAAATATGAATTTAAAGAAAGGCTCAAAAAGAACAATGCTGCTTTTGAAAATTTTAGTTACCAAAACACTTATAATAATTTACCATTAAGTACTAATCAGTGTCATTTTAGCAAATTGCTTGTTTAGCCCAAACACCATACACAGAATCAGCTATTGTAGCAACATATTAAACAGTGTGATTTCTACTTTAGGACAATTTGCAGATAACTCAACTATTAAAATATCAAACATTCACAAATACAATATTCACTAATTGATTAATTCCATATTAATAAATAAATTAACAAAACACAAATCTCCATTCACAAAACCAAATCGTAATCAATAAACAATTACAACATCAATAGTTGAACAAAACCCTAAAGGAGAAACCCTAAATTGAACAAGATATATATAGAGGGGACATTACAAAACTTAAGATTTGGAACTTTTTTACCTTTCATTTGAGGTTATAATGGTGCAACTCGGACTTGTAATGAAATAGAAAAAAATGGCACAATAGCTCGTGGTGAAGGCCGCACCCCTCTTCTCTTCTCCCCTACTCCCCTCTTCTCCTCTCGTCTCTCTCCTTTTTTTTTCTTCTGCAGATATCGAAAGTTTAACTCATTGAACACGATTAATTTTATGAGAATCATGATCGCCATCGTCAACCGCATGCAATCGCTAAATTTTTAATGATGTGGACATATCGTGACCGACATGACGCTGATCGATAATCTGATTAATCGTCATACCAAATGTTCCCACCAAATTTTGGGAGGAAATTGTTCTCAATGATCATAGGTGGTCGTTGATATATACTATGACGAGAATCCTATGATCATGCAGATAGCGGTCATTATTACTATTATTAGCTTAATTTGGATAGTGCGGTCACTAATATCATTGGTCGCAGATGGCACTTTTTCTTGTAGTGAATCTAAGAGCATAAATATTGAATAACTATAACATACCTTGCTTTGAACAATATTAACCCAATTAGAATTGAGTATTAAGCATGTATAACGAATAGCAATTTGAACAATAAAAGTTATTCAACATTAATATAACAGGTTATATAAACGTGCGTGCTAATTAACAAGTTAAAGATAAGAATAACTTGCTTAACATCAAAATAAGTTTTAGAAAACTTGCATTATCATGAACAAGCTAGATACAAGAGCTTGCGAAATTGTAATTGAATTAGAAACAATAACTTGTTCAACGAAACAATGGATTTAGAAAACTTACATAAACATAACAAACTAACTTAATGAAATTATGGAGTTAGAAGACTTGCCTTGAGTGTAAGCTAAAGCGTAACAACTCGAATTATAATACACCCTATATATGTATGTCACCATGACATAATTAGTCACTACCACATTATATATATAACTAAGTACATACATCATGTAATATTTGATTGTTAATCATATAATCATATTACATTAGTAGTAAAACTAGTTAATCATTAATAACATGTTCATTCTTAGCATAGAATTACTGAAATCATAATTTAACAGTCCTACTATTAACACATAACAACTTTTTCAGACTTTTGTGTAAATAAATTACACTTTAATCGACCCATTCTCTTCTTCATGACTGCATGCTTGCGTTTTACACTGTGGGTACATTGCTGCACATTTATGAACCTGAAGTTAACGATTGGCCACTTGACTGAAACTTACACTATTGGGTCCATACTGCTGGGCATTTGAACTCCAGACTTGATGACCGATTTCAAAAAGTAACGTGATATGAACAAAAAGCCAATTTGGCCTACAAGCTCCTTTCTAACAAACTAATTAACATGTAATTCATACAGAGATTTCATGTAAACATAATTTATAGGCTCTTAACATGTTTTTACCTATATAACCACATAAACACTGAATTTATAACACCCAATTTCACTGTTTTTGATAAAACTTCTCTTTTTGACATTTTTAATGAAAATCATCACTATAACATTTTTTTTTTCAATCAAAATAGTTAATTCAACATATCATGTTTATGTTTATTCATCCTTTTACAAATTCAATAGTCAAATTATAATTTAAACAACAAATAAATTCTTAATTTTACTTTAAACTAAGCCATATTCATATATATATTCATATGAACTCACTGTAATATATTTTCTTTCACAAAATACATACACACATGAATTAGTTTATCTATAATCATATATAAACTCATTAAACCATCTTATAACCAACAATTTATCATATAAAACCATATACCACATACAATTTATCCTTCATGAAGATTTTTACAAAGAATTTTAGAAGAGGAAAAACTAAACTTTAAAAATAAAAGGATTAAGATGATCCCTTTGTTTAAGAAGATGATACCCTTCCCTTTTGATCAAGAACTTTTTTTTCCCCAATCTTCTCTCAAAACCTCTCAAGAATTCTCTTTAATTCTCTTTTAGTTTCTTCTTTTCTTCTTTTTCTTTCTTCTGAGTCTTTCTTCTCCTACTCTATCTTAAGTACTAACATATAACATATAATAATAATAATGTATTAATTATATAATATTAATATAGATATAACTGATATCAGTTATCTAAGTTTTGAAAATCAAAAGCCATAAGGCTTGTTTGGCTAACATAATAAAAATAACCCATTAACTCTTACACCTTGTTTGGTAAAACACCATTATTTTAAAGACTTAATATGCATTAAGTCTTGTTTGGCAAAACTAAATTAACTCTTTTTATTTATTTTAATAACTCCTTTATAGTAACGTTATTTGTCACACTTTTATATAATTAAATTTTAATAATCAATTTAATAAATTCTAATACTAATTTATCAAATTACTTTAACACATAAATCAATACCACACAATTATAATTTCCTTTATAATTATAACTTTATTTAATCAACTAACACTTTATTTTAATTACAAATTCAAATTAAAATATAATAATTCATTTAATTATTATAAACTCTCTAACCTAATTATTAAATTAAATTAGTATATTACCTCATAACAATTAATTTTCTTAACTCCTTAATTATTTACTTAACAAATAATTAACTAAATCAAATCAAATCAAATTGAACAATTATCTATTCAACATATACATAACCATTAAATACTTATATAATTTAATAAATATTTAATATTACAATTAAAATTCTGGAATGTTACATCTATTCCCTATCGGGTGGATCTAGAGAGGATATGTTTGTACATACCTCGAAAAAGGTGTATGAGCACTTGTGTGTTCTTGGTCGACAAACTGTCGTGACCACTAGACCAAAAAAAGAAGGGTAGGAAGTTTGATAAAGCATAGCACACCAGGTGTTTGACAAAATGTCAGTGTAGGGTGAAGTTAAGACCTTAGCTTGTAGCACCTTCGATACCATTCATTATCCCTTTACTTGCTTTGATAATTAGATATAACTAGATTAATCACACTTCTATTAGTCTACCGTTCGAATAAGACGTAAGCGATACAAAGTCGGTATTTGGTAAATATTAGTGATAGTTCTTCGTGGGTACGACACTTTCCTTATCATTGTATTACTTGTTAGAATGCGTATACTTGCACGTGTTTAGTGATCGATTTTTCGGCCAACAGTGTGGGGGTGGAGTGGGGGTGCGGGTGGTAGTGGGTGGGTGGGTGGAGTGGGGGTATATATATAATCAGTAAATATTATTTTTTTGATGTATAAATAAGTTTAAAATGTGTTATTATTGGTAAGGGTATAATAGTACAAACGATATTTTTTAATCCAATAATTTAATTAATCTTGAAAAAAATAAACATAACATGAGATTATTTTAAATTATCTCATGAATAATCCCATAAAAAATAAACACGTGACTAAGACTATTTAATCATATGATTAATAGTCTTGGGATTATAATCACGAGATTATAATCCTTGCAAACTATGTTTGTTTTCCCAAGTGTCTTTTTTTTTTTTAATTTGGACTTGAGATTATTAGTTCAAGTATTATAAAATAACTTAAGATGGGACAACTATTTAATACTATGTCTAGCTAGGTATTTAATACTTTATTTCTTTTAATATGACTACCTTATACTACAAATTATAATTTAAATCTACTATGAGGATTGAAATATTGGAGTTTTATCAGCTACATTTCAGTTCTGAGATAGGATATCTGTTAATGTGATTATATGGTTCTTGTGAAAAACACCGGTGAAAGGATATCCAGTAATAGATTATTCCAGTAGAAATCCACCTAAAGGACTCAACTCTGATGAATACATAAATAAATACATATAGCTTATGTTTCCCAATTAAAAGTCAGGCTTATTAAGGGTAAGATGGTTAAATTAATTAGAATTTGGTTCATAGTTTTGGTAAACTAATAAACCATGTTTGTAAAATTTTAAATTGCCACCGTCCAGACATGAATGGGTTAAAATATGATCAAACTGTGTACTAGTATTTCTCTTCCAGTAAAGTGCTGCAACATACCTGTTTCAGAATTTTGGACAAAAATAATAATAGTAAAATATTTAAATCAAGAAAAAAATTTTAAAGAAAATTTGAAAGTTTTATGTACTCCCTCCGTCCCAGGATAAAAATTCTAGTTGACTTTTAGCGCATATTAAGAAAGAGAATAAAATGACAAAATTGTCCATATTTAAATTCTCATTTAATTGCATAGTTTTCACACACATTACTAGTGATGCTCCATAAATATGCATAGAGAATAGAAATATAAAATTTAATAATAAGGGTATTATAGGAAAATTATTGTAAAAAATAGATCATTTAAGGTAAGTAGACATTTAACTTGGGACTACCTGAAATAGTAATAAATACTTTTATCCTAGAACGGAGGGAGTAGTTGATTTAATAATTTTCTATAGTTGATTTAATTATGAATTTTATTTATTTATTAATTAATTTTTATTCAATCAATTTTTATTAATTTTATGTTTTTTATATGACTTTCAGGATATATTTTTGAGGTAAATGATTCAATTAGTACCGAGCTCTAAAAAAATTATAAGCTTCAAAATAATATTTAAAGTTTATTGTTAATAATAGTATATATTTTGCGTAAAAAATTATTTTTTTATGAGAATAAAAACTTATTTTGAAAGTACATCTACATTTACTATTAAAAACGTTTATCATTTATTTTCTTAAAATAAACTTTTCCTGATAAGCTTCATCATAATTGTCTCTAGTACGTACATGTGATATGTTTAAATAATTTTTTATTTATTTATAGGTGTCTTTTTGTTGTATAAACAAGTTCAAATTATAGTTTAAAATATGTTATTATTAGTAAGGGTATAATAGTCCAAATGATATTTTTTATTCAATCTTTTAATTAATTTTATAAAAAACAAACATAATATGAGATTATTTTAAATTATCCCATGAATAATTCCATAAAAACAAACATGTGACTAGGACTATTTAATTCTTGGATTAATAGTCTTGGAATTATAATTGCATGAATTATAATATCGGAATTATAATCCTTGCAAAGAAACATAGTCCCTATTGGATAATTTGTCCATTCCTAGTCACCCATCGTGGGTAGTATGTAATACCCGGGAAAAAAAAAAATTCAAGTAAACTTTAAAATATTTAATTGGACTTTTCTTATATTTGGGTCAAACTATAGTCAAATTATTTGGGCCATTAAAATTAATTGGGTCTAATTTATATTTGTGTCATTTTAAATCTTAATAAAATTAAAAGGATTAATAAAACATGTTAATTAATAATTAAATCATTAAAACCTAGCTATACCTTATTAAGTCTGATGAAATAAATCGTGGGTATAGAACTGAAAAGAAAAGGAGGAGGCAGCGGCAAGGGAGATTGATCAGAAGGGAAGAACTAAAGCAAGTGTCCTTTCTTCTTTTATTGGGTTGTGGGTGTAAATTAAGGGCAAGTAATTTTTATAATATGTGATAGTATGAATATGATTTGTTTATTCCTTAGAAAAATATTACTTTGATTGGTCATGTCATTTTAATTGAATGACTGAAAGTCTGACCATAGATATGTATATATGTATATTACCTCTCTATAATTGTTGATATATATATATATATATATATATATATATATATATATATATATATATATATATATAGATTTACTGTAATTTAATAAGGGAGAAAGTAATAAATAATATTATAAAATTATTATTATAATTAAAATATATCTTTGAGTACAAACTGAATATAGTATATTAAAATTATTGAATTTATGAAAATATAATTTGTATGAGTTCATAATTTAATTATATGTATTTTATTTTATTTTGATAATTAGATCGGATTAAGGGAGTTTAGCGGGTGATAGTTGGATTCAGCGAATTATTTTGGTACTATATTAAGGTATGGATTCCGTACTTTTTCAGCGACTCTTTTAAATATAATTCGTTCGTTTTGTTATTCGTTTAAAAATTTGGTATTGCTTGTTAGGATTATTTTGATCATTGATATATTGTGATAATTAATAATATTTGATGTAAATTTTGCTTATTTTATGGACCCCCATTTACCCATTCTTCAAAATAATCGGTAGAGTATATATATAAAATGTGTGTGATAAGGATGTATGAAAGGGACATGTGGGGTGAGGCCCACATGTGGGTGGAAATGGAAATGGGGGGAGTTTACGTAAATGGAAGGGAGTTATGATATATATATATATATATATATATATATATATATATATATATATATCGGCCAGTGTGTGTGTTGTATGCCTTTGCCATAAGGCAAAGGTTATATAATTATATATATAAATATTTTATAAGTTTTGTTTTATTTGATTTTAAATATAATATATTATATTTTATTTAAAGTTTTTGTTTTATTAGAATATTTTATTTACGATAATGAATAGTAAACCAAAAATTTAAAAGTTTTATTTAATTAGATTCATTTAGTGAATTAAATCGAATATTTCTTATGTAGTCCGTAATTTTCTAAATTCAAATAGTATTATTTCCATTCTCCTATAAATAGGATGCTTAGTTAGAATTAAAAATCACACCAGAATAAGAGAATTCTTCTTCTATAATATTGAGCATATTTCTTTCGAGTTTTAGGAAGCTTTGAGGGTAGAAAACAGTGAAAGTTTTCTTCAAGAATAT
The DNA here is from genome assembly GCA_020205605.1 of Panax ginseng. NCBI lineage: Eukaryota > Viridiplantae > Streptophyta > Magnoliopsida > Apiales > Araliaceae > Panax > Panax ginseng. The sequence continues at coordinate 112,436,452 of CM035145.1, forward strand.
ATCCGTTATACCAGAATAATAGTCTTAATAACTGATAAATACCACAAGTCAACCATAATAAATCTCCAATTGTCTCAAACCACAATCTAAAATAATTATTACAATTCCAAGTAAACTGACACATCAAGTCTAAACAGAATATTTCTAAATCATTGGAATGAATGGAGCTCTCATCACACTTGCCCTTGATCCCCCTGATTACCTGCCGGAAGAAAAGCACAGCATGAGCCAAAAGCCCAGTACGAATATAGAATAAAAGAATGATGAAACGAAATAACTAACACAATTTAATGAACTGAACAGAAACGAACAAAACTAACACAACGAAATAATAGGCTGAATCAAATGGCTGGGTGTTATTTCATACCGAGCTCAAAACAAGACAGAAATATACCTTGCCACACAGGCAAGTCAAATAATGCCACACAGGCAAATCACACACGTTGGACCGCGAATCCAATGCATGTAAAATCGAAAGGTGTGTTTGGCACAAACATCACCAATCCGCAGACAGAACAGAACAGAAAACTAGGGTCGACCCATACGCCTCCCACAACAAAACACCAAATGGCCAACTCCCACCGGAGCACAAAACGAAGACGCCGTGGACTGATCACACCGCCACGGAAGGTGTCATGCCTCGGTGCCAAGAGGACATGCCTGTGGTACCCCCACAGGTGGTTATAGCTTAGTTATACCCTACAATATTCTAACAAAAATATAATGTCACAACACATGCGACAAAATATCAACACAAAGTGGTTCTAACGTGTACATGTTAAATCGAACGAATCATCACACAAGTCTCCAAAAATATACTAACATGTACATCACTACGAGAATCAAAATAAATATTAAACATGATAAACGAGTTCAAAGAGTACAAGTTATGATATTCTAAAGGTCAAAATAAACTGTCATATGAACTTCACTAAAATGAAGGTATCGAGACAATATTGGAAATAAAAACGAGAAGCAAAACGAACAACTAAAATTAAAGAGTATGGCTGAATGAGTACGGAATCCGTACCTGAATTAAGCAATGTAATACCCAAAATTTATTCCAAAACCTTGTTTAGACTCTCTCCGTTCAATCTAAATAATTTCATAAGATTTTATTACAATCCAATCATTAATAACATAATACAATTAAATATTATTATTAAAATGTTTTTATAACTATGTCAACAAAATTAATTAATTTAAATTAATATACACAACTTCAATTTAATTTACTAATCTCGTTTAAAAGTTTCATGACCAAATATTTATTAGAATATAATTATATATATATAAATGAAAACCACTTCTGCAGGCCTGCAACCACGTTATATACATATATAAATAATCTCTATATAATAATACATATAATAACGATATATATAAGCCTGCCAAAGTTACAATATAGATGGAAAAAATTTATTAAAAATGAAGAAATTAACGTTACTTTTCACGATTTGTATGAACAATATCAAAGTAAATGTAATGTTATTAATAAAACCCAATGGATTAAAGAAGACAAATCAAAAATTTCGTCTAGTCATCCTCCTTTAGAAACGGTTTTAATTCCAGTTAAAAATACCTCAGTTATCGCAAGTCCTTATAAAATCCCTGATGGAACTAATGATGATAAAAAAATAATTGAGCAATTAAACTTTAGTAATCAATATCTAGCAACTGTAGAAAAACAGTTAGATAGAATAGAAGAAAAATTTGAAGAAAATATTATTAAGAAACCTGATTCAAAAATTGAACAACCTTTAACTAAGTTACCAGAAAACAGATATAATTTAGGTTTACCTAATGAAGATAGTGAACTTGCTCAGTCGATTGATAAATTATTTAAAAAACTTAAAACTGAAGCAGGTCCAAGTAGAACTATTGCTATTATCGATCAAGTAGAATTTGATGATGATAACGACAGTTCCTCTATACACTCTAATCACTCATCCGTTTCAAACCTAAATGAACAGTTAAACAAATTAACTGTAAATAACACAAGTATTACCAGAAATTGGTACTCTAGGCCTACTCCTCCGGATCTACAGTTCGAAGAGAGAAATCTAGATAAACAATTTTCTGTTTCATCTAATAAAATATAAGAATGGAATATTGATGGATTTAGTGAACAAGAAGTTCTTAATAAATTAAATCATATGTCTATGGTAGCCAATAGCTATATCACTAAATTCAACAACCTGTCCCAGCCAGACATTGTTGAATTATTAGCTAGTGGATTTACGGGTATTCTCAGATCTTGGTGCGAAAAACATCTCACAGAAGATATTAGAGTATCTATTATTCATGCTATCCAGAGAGATGATGACGGCAATCCCATCTTTGATGAAGATGCTTGTATTGGTCCGCCTGATGGAGTTAATACTTTAATTTTTACCATTATTAAACATTTTGTTGGAACTCCTAGTAATATCATTGAAAGAATTCATGATCAACTTAATAACCTTACTTGTCCCACGCTAAGTGATTTTAGGTGGTACAAATATGTTTTCACTTCACGAGTTATGATGCGCATTGATAGCAATAAACCATTTTGGAAAGAAAAATTCGTTAATGGTTTACCTTCTTTGTTTGCACATAAAGTTAGAGAGGAATTAAGTAAAAAATTGGGATATATTGATTATGATAACTTAACCTACGGTGACATCATAAGTTATATTCAAAAAATAGGATTAAAAATGTGTATTGACTTTAAATTAGCTAAGCAAGCTAGTAAAGATAAAAATAAAGCTAAACACGAGTTAGGCACTTTCTGTGAACAATATGGTTTTCCGCATGTTGCTCCCTCTAGAAGAAAGCACCGGCATAAACATAAACAAATTGAGTCACATAAAAGTCATAAACATCGTAAAAGGAAATATAATCAAGATAATAATAAGACTAATCAAGATTCTTATTATAAGAAACCTAAGTTAACACACAAATCAACTAAAAAATCAAAGAAATTTGATAAAAGTAAAATTATGCATCACAATTGTGGCGAGAAAGGGCACTTTTAAAAGTGAGTGCGGAGGTTAGAAAAAATTGGCTCGAGTTAAATATCTCGGTAGAAGATCTTTGAGCAGGTTATTAGATTTAATGAGGATTGAAAATAGCAATAGTAATGAAGAAGTTTCAGACATCCCAGAATCTTCTAGTAATATCACCGGTAGTGATGAGTCAAATAGTGATAATGAAGTCACCATATGTACTGAAAATTGCAGTAATAACTATTGCAAAATTATTAATGTAATTACCAAAGATGACGAAGAGACTTCTTTGTTAATAGATTTAATTAGTAAAATTACTGAACCTGGATTAAAGACTCAATATATGAATCAGTTAAAAGATTTATTAACTAAAGATAAGAAAGTTACTGATAAGGTTCTTTGAGCCAAAGAAAAACCCATTTTTAGTCTTAATAAAACACTTAAAAGATTTAAGTCCCCGGTTAAATAAATTACCCTCCCTGAGTTAAATCAAGAAGTTAACAAACTCAAGAAAGAAATTTCTGGCTTAAAATTAGACATTTCTACTCTAAGAAAAGAGATTGATAATAAAAAATCAAATCTTCATGTACAAGATTCCTCTTCTAGTGATGAAAGTCATGACGAACCCGAATCGTCTAGTACCAAGGAAGAACCTGATCTTTTTATTCAAGGTCTTTCCCTTAAGAGGATTAAAGACATTACCATCCAAAAATGGTATATCTCTATTAATTTAGTCATTGATAAAACTTTCTCTGTACAGCTCCCTGCTTTGGTTGATACTGGTGCAGACTTGAACTGTATTCAACAAGGTCTTATCCCCACTAGGTATTATAGAAAAACTAGTGAAAAGCTTAATTCGGCTAATGGTAGTCAAATGGAAATAAAATATAAATTACCTAATGTGCATATCTGTCAAGACAGTATGTGTTTTAAAACCTCATTCGTTTTAATTCGCAACCTTACAGATAAAATCATCTTAGGTCTTCCTTTTATATATTTATTATACCCATTTACTACTAGTAATAAAGGTTTAAGCTGTGAGCATTTAGGAAAGAAAATTAAATTTAAATTCCTAATCAAACCAAAAGAAAGAGATTTAAAATTTATTCAAGAAGAATCAATTTCTAAATCACTGAACCTGTTAAACTGTAAAGTTACCCACCTAAATTTCCTCAAAGAAGAAGTTTGGCATCAACAAGTTGAAGAACAACTTAAGAGTAACAGAGTTCAAGAGAAAATAAATGAGTTAAAAGATTATTTAACGAAAAATTTATGTTTTGATTCTCCCAATGCTTTTTGGCATAGGAAGAAGCACACAGTCAGATTACCCTATGCTAAAGAATTTAAAGAACATTTAATTCCCACCAAAGCTAGGCCTTTTCAAATAAGTCATGAATAGATGGAGTTATGTAAAAAAGAAATTAATGATCTTCTTAGTAAAAGTTTAATTAGACATAGCAAGTCACCATGGTCTTGCCCAGCCTTCTATGTTAACAACGAAGCTGAGAAAGAAAGAGGAGTCCCTCGTCTAGTCATTAATTACAAACCATTAAACAAAGTACTTGAATGGATTAGATACCCTTTTCCCAATAAGGATGATCTCCTTGGTAGGTTAAGTGTCTCCACCATCTTTAGTAAATTTGACCTTAAGTCTGGATTCTGGCAAGTTGCTATCCATCCCGATGATAGGTACAAAACAACATTCACCACTCCATTCAGACACTATGAATGGAATGTTCAGTCATTTGGACTAAAAAATGCACCTAGTGAATTTCAGAATATTCTTAACAATATTTTGAATCCTTTCAGTCATTTTATCATTATTTATATTGATGATATCCTTGTATTATCCAAGACTATTGAAGAGCATTTTAAACATTTGAATTCGTTCTTCAAAACGGTTAAAACCAATGGTCTTGTTCTTTCACCTTCCAAGTGTAGTCTGTTTCTGACTAAAGTTAGGTTTCTCGGATTAATCCTCTATCATGGACTCATGCGGCCAATTGACAGAGCTATTCAATTCGCTGACCGGTTTCCAGATAAGATTACCGACAAAACTCAGCTACAGAGATTTCTTGGCTCGCTTAATTATATTGGCAAGTTCTATAAGAATCTCAGGAAGATTTGTAAGCCTCTTTTTCAGCGCTTACAAAGTAGTCCTCCTCCATTGACTGACATTCATACTTCTGTCATCCAACAAGTTAAAAAATATGTTAAGGTTTTGCCTTGCCTTGGCATCTCTAATGATTTAGCTTTCAAAATAGTTGAAACCGATGCCTCCGACATTAGATTCGGTGGCATACTCAAACAAAAGTTAACTCCTAATTTTGATGAACAAATTGTTCATTTCCATTCAGGCGCATGGAACCCTACACAGTTAAAATACAGTACTATTAAAAAAGAAATTTTATCCCTTGTCCTATGTATTAAAAAATTTCAAAGAGATTTACTGAATTAGAAATTTCTAGTTAGGATAGATTGTAAGTCAGCAAAATTCATTCTTGAGAAAGACGTCGAAAACATCACCTCTAAGAATTCATTCGCTAGATGGCAAGCTATTTTAAGTATTTTTGATTTTAATATTGAATATATTAAAGGAAGTAACAACTCAGTTCCTGATTTTCTCACACGTGAGTTTATTAACACAGGTACTATTGCAGCAACATGAGTATGCGAGGAGGTTCCTCTTCTCGTGGTCGTGGTCGCTCTCCCGGCCCAGTCAATCGATTAAAAGGAACCGTTGTTCCTCATCCAGTTAGTCAAGCAACCCACAATAAATTTTAGGTGCTTGGTACAGTCCCCAAGCCCTATTCATCTGTTCTAGCTAGTCAACCAGAAGCATTTGATATTTTTGCTAATCAATCGAGGGCAACCTCATCAAAACCTAATTATCCAGCTTCTGAGTATTGTACTAAATATGATCAGCATCTGTTTCATATTGAGTTATCAATGAAGCCCAAAAATGACCCAGTAAAATTAGCTGCTCAGTATTTTCCTACTGGATGGCATTTCCTACCCATGGCTCCTTATAAATCCCTTGTGTATTATAAGGATATCCTTATTGAAACCGAGTCAATCTTTATTAAACCTATCTATGCCAACGATGATAAATCCAAACTCCTTTATCACTCGTTGTATATTAAGCATATTCTCAATTTTTCCGATTGGGGTAGTCATCCTTCTGATCTCAGGTCTCTGTCCAATCATTCTTGCCCTTTCTGTTATTATGATTATATGGAAGTCTGGTATAAGATTTTTCTTCACCAAAATAAAGATCACAGTCATTCGTGGTTTGTGCAATTCGACCACAAGTTTAAGAGTCAATTCCCCAAGTGGTTCACCCTTTGGTGGACAAGAATAGGTTTGGATCATGCGATCCTTCCAGAGCCTCTCTTGGCTAAACGTAATCATTTTAGTACTCATAGTAATTACCATCCCAAATATGAGGAAATCTCAGTCTTCCTTATATTCTGCAGTAAATATAAAATCCCTTGGATTCTTAAGTGGAAATATGTCATTTTGTCTCCTCAAGAAGTCTCTATTTTTCAGCCTCCGTCTTCCATCGGTATCCGGAAGGCTCTTACAGTCATTTCCCCTATTGTCCATGTCTCTCGCCGTTTTTATATTAAATGGTGGGACAAATTCGGTGTCGATAGAATCGTTGGCCAAGTTCAAAAAGAATTTCTGGCAACTCCTTTATTGACTCCTCCGATTACACTACGGCCCTGAGGCATCTTCTTCAATAAAGCGAATCCACTAAAAGCAAGTTGAGGAAAAATCAGTTGTTCCTCCAGACCCTATTGAAGTCACTAATGTTTCTAGTTACTCCAACTCTCAGTTAAGGCGTCTTGCAGACGCCATTCATATGAGACTTGACCAGTTACATGAGGAGTCAGACAAAGCTTCTTCTCAGTCCAGAGGAGAAAATTCTAGTCAAGATCTTGATGACGAAGGTGATTGTGATCCCTATGGCACGGTCAACCTTCAAGACGCTCAAGATCATTTCTCTTGATCCCCTCAGTTATTAATGAGCACACCGTCAGTGACCTCAATTTACAAAGACTGCTTTCCGTGACCTTGTTATTATCAAACACACTGCCTCCGTGACCTCGGTTTTCTTGCTTTTGCCCAGCAAACTGAATCATCAGCATCTTCTACTTTTCCACCAAAGCGAGCAATCGATCGAGCATCCGCCCCGGCGCATTAGTCAAAATAGACATCTGCTTTTCCACTGAAAGTAGATGCTTTTCTTTTACTTTACTTTAGTAAATGTAATATGTTTTTAACTTGTACTTTTACTTCAGTTAATGTAATAGTAACATTGTAAATAGTTCATTTCCTTGCTCTATAAAAGGAAATTGAATTCATTTGGTAAGGCAGACTTAGAAAGACTCAGAGCTCCTTCTCTGATTAATCTTTAGCCTCTACCGCTGATTAAACCAATCTTCACCCCTCTTCATCTAATGTTCTTATTTTAGTAAACTTGTAAGTCATTTATTTCTGTATTTGTAAATAGTTTATGTTATCAATAAATAAAATTATTTTTATTTAGTAATTTAATTGTGTTTGTATGCGTTCCCTTGTTCTTCTCAAAATCAACCTACTTCTGCCCCAAATGGTATCAAAGCTTTCTTCGTCATCTTTGGTAATTACATTAATTCTTTTGCAACAGTTATTACTGCAATTTTCAGTACATATGGTGACTTCATTATCACTATTTGACTCATCACTACCGGTGATATTACTACAAGATTCTGGGATGTCTGAAACTTCTTCATTACTATTGCTATTTTCAATCCTCATTAAATCAAATAACTGTTCAGTATCTTCGGCTGAGATATTTAATTAAGCCAATTTTTGCTTAACCATGCACTCACATTTAAAGTGCCCTTTCTGCCCACAATTGTGACTGACAATTTTACTTTTATCAAAACACCAAATGGCCAACTCCCAGCGGAGCACAAAACAAAGACGTCGTGGACTGATCACACCGCCACGGAAGGTGTCATGCCTCGGTGCCAAGAGGACATGCCTGTGGTACCCCCACAGGTGGTTATAGATCAGTTATACCCTACAGTATTCTAACAAAAATATAATGTCACAACACATGCGATAAAATATAAACACAAAGTGGTTCTAATGTGTATATGTTAAATCGAACGAATCATCAACACAAGTCTCCAAAAATATACTAACATATACATCACTACGAGAATCAAAATAAATATTAAACATGATAAATGAGTTCAAAGAGTACAAGTTATGATATTCTAAAGGTCAAAATAAACTGTCATATGAACTTCACTAAAATGAAGGTATCGAGACAATATTCGAAATAAAAACGAGAAGCAAAACAACAACTAAAATTAAAGAGTATCGCTGAATGAGTACGGAATCCGTACCTGAATTAAGCAATGTAATACCCAAAATTTATTCCAAAAACTTGTTTAGACTCTCTCCGTTCAATCTAAATAATTTCATAAGATTTTATTACAATCCAATCATTAATAACATAATACAATTAAATATTATTATTAAAATGTTTTTATAACTATGTCGACAAAATTAATTAATTTAAATTAATATACACAACTTCAATTTAATTTACTAATCTCGTTTATAAGTTTCATGACCAAATATTTATTAGAATATAATTATATATATATAAATGAAAACCATACTGCAGCCTATAACCACGTTATATACATATATAAATAATCTCTATATAATAATACATATAATAACGATATATATGAGCACGCTTAAAGTTACAATATAGATGGAAAAATTTATTAAAATGAAGAAATTAACGTTACTTTTCACGATTGGTATGAACAATATCAAAGTAAATGTAATGTTATTAATAAAACCAATGGATTAAAGAAGACAAATCAAAATTTCGTCTAGTCATCCTCCTTTAGAAAGCGGTTTTAATTCGATTAAAAATACCTCCTTTATCATGAAGTCCTTATAAAATCCACGATGGAACTAATGATGATAAAAAAATAATTGAGCAATTAAACTTTAGTAATCAATATCTAGCAACTGTAGAAAAACAGTTAGATAGAATAGAAGAAAAATTTGAAGAAAATATTATTAAGAAACCTGATTCAAAAATTGAACAACCTTTAATTAAGTTACCAGAAAACAGATATAATTTAGGTTTACCTAATGAAGATAGTGAACTTGCTCAGTCGATTGATAAATTATTTAAAAAACTTAAAACTGAAGCAGGTCCAAGTAGAACTATTGCTATTATCGATCAAGTAGAATTTGATGATGATAACGACAGTTCCTCTGTACACTCTAATCACTCATCCGTTTCAAACCTAAATGAACAGCTAAACAAATTAACTGTAAATAACACAAGTATTACTAGAAATTGGTACTCTAGGCCTACTCCTCCGGATCTACAGTTCGAAGAGAGAAATCTAGATAAACAATTTTTTGTTTCATCTAATAAAATATATGAATGGAATATTGATGGATTTAGTGAACAAGAAGTTCTTAATAAATTAAATCATATGTCTATGGTAGCCAATAGCTATATCACTAAGTTCAACAACCTGTCCCAGCCAGACATTGTTGAATTATTAGCTAGTGGATTTACGGGTATTCTCAGATCTTGGTGGAAAAAACATCTCACAGAAGATATTAGAGTATCTATTATTCATGCTATCCAGAGAGATGATGACGGCAATCCCATCTTTGATGAAGATGCTGGTATTAGTCCGCCTGATGGAGTTAATACTTTAATTTTTACCATTATTAAACATTTTGTTGGAACTCCTAGTAATATCACTGAAAGAATTCATGATCAACTTAGTAACCTTACTTATCCCACGCTAAGTGATTTTAGGTGGTACAAATATGTTTTCACTTCACAAGTTATGATGCGCACTGATAGCAATAAATCATTTTGGAAAGAAAAATTCGTTAATGGTTTACTTTCTTTGTTTACACATAAAGTTAGAGATGAATTAAGTAAAAATTTGGAATATATTGATTATGATAACTTAACCTATGGTGACATCATAAGTTATATTCAAAAAATAGGATTAAAAATGTGTATTGACTTTAAATTAGCTAAGCAAGCTAGTAAAGATAAAAATAAAGCTAAATACGAGTTAGGCATTTTCTGTGAACAGTATGGTCTACCGCCTGTTGCTCCCTCTAGAAGAAAGCACCGGCATAAGCATAAACAAATTGAGTCACATAAAAGTCATAAACATCGTAAAAGGAAATATAATCAAGATAATAATAAGACTAATCAAGATTCTTATTATAAGAAACCTAAGTCAACACACAAATCAACTAAAAAATCAAAGAAATTTGATAGAAGTAAAATTGTCTGTCACAATTGTGGGCAGAAAGGGCACTTTAAAAGTGAGTGCAGGGTTAAGCAAAAATTGGCTCAGTTAAATATCTCAGCCGAAGATACTGAATAGTTATTAGATTTAATGAGGATTGAAAATAGCAATAGTAATGAAGAAGTTTCAGACATCCCAGAATCTTCTAGTAATATCACTGGTAGTGATGAGTCAAATAGTGATAATGAAGTCACCATATGTACTGAAAATTGTAGTAATAACTATTGCAAAAGAATTAATATAATTACCAAAGATGACGAAGAGAGCTCTTTGTTAATAGATTTAATTAGTAAAATTACTGACCCTGGATTAAAGACTCAATATATGAATCAGTTAAAAGATTTATTAACTAAAGATAAGAAAGTTACTGATAAGGTTCTTTGAACCAAAGAAAAACCCATTTTTAGTCTTAATAAAACACTTGAAAGATTTAAGTCCCCGGTTAAAGAAATTACCCTCCCTGAGTTAAATCAAGAAGTTAACAAACTCAAGAAAGAAATTTCTGGCTTAAAATTAGACATTTCTACTCTAAGAAAAGAGATTGATAATAGAAAATCAAATCTTCATGTACACGATTCCTCTTCTAGTGATGAAAGTCATGACGAACCCGAATCGTCTGGTACCAAGGAAGAACCTGATCTTTTTATTCAAGGTCTTTCCCTTAAGAGGATTAAAGACATTACCATCCAAAAATGGTATATCTCTAGTAATTTAGTCATTGATAAAACTTTCTCTGTACAGCTCCCTGCTTTGGTTGATACTGGTGCAGACTTGAACTGTATTCAAGAAGGTCTTATCCCCACTAGGTACTATAAAAAAACTAGTGAAAAGCTTAATTCGGCTAATGGTAGTCAAATGGAAATAAAATATAAATTACCTGAACCAAGCACTTGAAATTTATTGTGGGTGGTACAGGTAATTTATATTTTATTTCCATCCAGTTAGTCAAACCACCCACAATAAATTTCAGGAGCTTGGTACAGGTAATTTATATTTTATTTCCATTTGACTACCATTAGCCGAATTAAGCTTTTCACTAGTTTTTCTATAGTACCTAGTGAGATAAGACCTTCTTGAATACGCTCAAGTCCGCATCAAAGATCAACCAAAGCAGGAGTCGTATGCAGAAAGTTTTATCGATAACTAAATTAATAGAGATATACCATTTTGGATAAGAATGTCTTTAATCCTCTTATTGAAAGACCTTGAATAAAAGATCGTGTTCTTCCTTGGTACTAGACGCGATTCGGGTTCGCCATGACTTTCATCACTGTAAGAGGAATCGTGGTACATGAAGATTTGATTTTTATTATCAATCTTTTCTTATAGTAGAAATGTCTAATTTTAAGCCAAAAATTTCTTTCTTAAGTTTGTTAACTTTGATTTAACTCGTGGAGGGTAATTTCAACCCGGGACTTAAATCTTCAAGTGTTTTATTAAGACTAAAATGGGTTTTTTTTCGCTCTAAGAACCTTATCAAGAATTTTCTTATCTTTAGTTAATAAATCTTTTAACCGATTCATATATCGAGTCTTTAATCCGTGGTCAAGAATTTTACTAATTAAATCTATTAACAAAGAGCTCTTCGTCATCTTGGTAATTATATTAATTCTTTTGCAAATGCTTATTACCGCAATTTTCAAAGATATATGGTGACTTCATTATCACTATTCGACTCATCACTACCGGTGATATTACTAGAAGATTCTGGGATGTCTGAAACTTCTTCATTACTATTGCTATTTTCAATCCTCATTAAATCTAATAACTATTCAGTATTTTCGGCTGAGATATTTAACTGAGCCAATTTTTGCTTAACCCTGCACTCACTTTTAAAGTGCCCTTTTCTCTACCAAAATTGTGATGTATAATTTTACTTTTATCAAATTTCTTTGATTTTTAGTTGATTTGTGTGTCGACTTAGGTTTCTTATAATAAGAATCTTGATTAGTCTTATTATTATCTTGATTATATTTCCTTTTACGATGTTTATGACTTTTTATGTGACTCAATTTGTTTATGCTTATGCTTATGCTTTCTTCTAGAGGAGCAGCAAAAGCAGAGACCATATTGTTCACGTAAAGTGCCTAACTCAGATTTAGCTTTATTTTTATCTTTACTAGCTTGCTTTTAGCTAATTTAAAGTCAATACACATTTTAATCCTATTTTTGAATATAACTTATGATGTCACCATAGGTTAAGTTATCATAATCAATATATTCCAAATTTTTACTTAATTCATCTCTAAATTTATGTGTAAACAAAGAAAGTAAACCATTAACGAATTTTTCTTTCCAAAATGGTTTATTGCTATCAATGCGCATCATAACTTGTAAAGTGAAAACATATTTGTACCACCTAAAATCACTTAGCGTGGGACAAGTAAGGTTACTAAGTCGATCATGAATTCTTTCAAATGATATTACTAGAGTTCCAACAAAATGTTTAATAATGGTAAAAATTAAAGTATTAACTCCATCAAAGTGACTAATACCAAAGATCTTCATCAAAGATGGATTGCCGCATCATCTCTCCGGATAAAGATGAATAATAGATACTCTAATATCTTCGTGAGATGTTTTTCCCACCAAGATCCGAGAATACCCAGAATCCACTAGCTAATAATTCAACAATGTCCGGCCGACAAAGTTGTTGAACTTAGTGATATAGCTATCGGGCTACCATGACATATGATTTAATTTATTAAGAACTTTGTTCACTAAATCCATCAATATTCCATTCATATATTTTATTAGATGAAACAAAAAATTGTTTATCTAGATTTCTCTCTTCGAACTCAGATCCCGGAGGAGTAGGCCCAGAGTACCAATTTCTAGTAATACTTGTGTTATTTACGCTAATTTGTTTAATGCTCATTTAGGTTTGAAACGGATGAGTGATTAGAGTACATGAGGAACTGCTGTTATCATCATCAAATTCTACTTGATCGATAATAGCAATAGTTCTACTTGGACCCGCTTCAGCTTTTTAAGTTTTTAAATAATTTATCAATCGATCGAGTAAGTTCACTATCTTCATTAGGTAAACCTAAATTATATCTGCTTTTCCGTAACTTAATTAAAGGTTGTTCAATTTTGAATCAGTTTTTAATAATATTTTCTTCAAATTTTTCTTTTATTCTATCTAACCTGCTTTTCCTCACAATGCATAGATATTGATTACTAAAGTTTAATTGCTCCATTATTTTTTTATCATCATTAGTTCCATCAGGGATTTTATAAGGACTTGCGATAACTGAGGTATTTTTAACTGGAATTAAAATCGTTTCTAAAGGAGGATGGCTAGACGAAATTTTTGATTTGTCTTCTTTAATCCATTGGGTTTTATTAATAACATTACATTTATTTTGATATTGTGAAAAGTAACGTTAATTTCTTCATTTTTAATAATTTTTTTCCATTTATTAATTATTTTATCTCTTTCATTTTCAATAGGGTGATTAGATCTAAATAGATGTCTTTTTTCTTTATTAGATTTTGAATTAAAATCTTTTACTAAATTATCCCAATCTAACACAAAATCCTTTTCAATGACTCTTAATTGATTATTAAATGGGGCATTAAAATCAGATTGAGTGGGATACACAGAAGATGCCAGAGAAGAAGAACCTTCATCTTCATTAGGATCATTCTGGGTATAACACGGATGACTAACTTGTCCTTGATTAAGGATACCTTTAAGTTTGATATCTCTAACCAAAGGGTTACTAAGTACGTGAGTATCTCTTCTAGTATGAATAACTGAAGGTGATGAAGAGCTGGAAATATCTTCAATAATAACTGGAGTTCTAGTGCGTTCAAAACTAATTTTAACAGTTCCATCAGAAAACTGTTTGATATTTTCTAGATTTAATAAGTTATTAATTACGGGCTGTTGTGGTAATTCATTCGGTAAAGTCCATTGACTAGGTAAAGTAATATCCTTCCAGAGAATTGTTCTAGGGATCTGGATATTAGCATTACTAGTTGAACTTTGAATTAAAACTGTTTGATCTTTAGGACTTTTATTAAGAGCATGAACATTCAAGTTTGACTTCATGGTTTTATAATAAATTCTATAAATCAAAGCAATAGGCTGAGATCCCTCAATCATTTGAGTAATCTCACCAGAAGTTTTAAAATTTAATGTTAAAGCTTTTAATATATTTTGATCACTGAGGCTAAGTGTGAAATCAGAAAAGCAATTGAAATGGATAGGTCCATTATGCAGACTAGATTCCATAGCTCCAATCATACTGGGGTAATAATTCAGAAATCTAGTGTCTCTAAGACAAAGGTAGATACATGAATTAATTCCTTTAATGTTAAGTGGTTTAACTGCAACTTGAACAAGACCTATATGAATAAAATTATAACCCTTTTTTCTGTGCTTTTTAATAACATCAGGAGATAAAAGACTACAATTTTCATATTCTTTATTTATTGCATAAATCTTTTCAACTGTTTTAACATTATAATTAGTTTTAAAATTATCTAAAAAGGTTGACTGATAAATTTCTCTAGGAGAAACTCTGGGTATGTTCCAATCATGGAGTACTTGACTTATGTTTTCATAACTATGTTCTTCTTGGTTGATGATGTCAGGGACAGGAGGCAAAGCTGACCTATTACTAACTGAAGAGCTAGATCTGAATAATCTACTCATCTTAACTGTTTTAAAATAAAATATTATTCAAGGTTCATTCATGCATACCCCGTTTACCCTAAGTAGACTTATACCTATGTTCTACAACCCGACACTACTCACACCCTGGAGACTTACAAAGGTTAGACACGAACTAGGTGGACTACAGGTAAATAAGGTGACTTCAGAACTCTGAGGAAAGAGAAGATTTTGAAAGAGTAAAGAGAAGTTTGATTAAAAGATCTTACTAAACAGTTACTAACAACAAACAACTTGGCTCTGATACCATTTCGTGTCAGACAAAGCTTCTTCTTAGTCCAGAGGAGAAAATTCTAGTCAAGATCTTGATGACGAAGAATATATATATATATATATATATATATAAAATAATATATAGCATACATGTTACTGTCTAAACATGTTAACCTTTCAAATTCTCTCTCTATATATATAATATACACCAACAGTGCTTCATCATTTATAGTACACAACACACAAACAAAAAAATTACCTATTTTGATTCATGTTCGCCGTTCTCTCTTTTCTTTGTAATGCGGCTGGCTTCTTCTTTTTCTTTTCTCAGTCAGTTATCAAACATACGTGAGATAGATTAGGGTTTTACTTATTATTTATTAATTAATATATTTTATTAACTCTCCAAATTTTAATAAGATTTTAAAATTACACAATTATAAATTAGACCCACTTGGTTTAAAGTCCAATTTTTCCAATTTAATTTATCCATCATTTATTAATATTTATTAGCCCATATAAATTAAATACTAGTTTGACCCAAATAAATGACAAAGTCTAATTAATATGTTTGTAAAACAAAATAATCTTTTATTATTTAATATTTATTTATTAATTAATTTTTATCGTATTACAAGTTATATATATATATAATAGATTTACTGTAATTTAATAAAGGGAAGTAATAAATAATATTATAATATTGTTATTATAATTAAAATATATCTTTGAGTACAAACTGAATATAGTATATTATAATTATTGAATTTATGAAAATATAATTTGTATGAGTTCATAATTTAATTATATGTATTATATTTTATTTTGATAATTAGATCGGATTGAGGGAGTTTAGCGGGTGATAGTTGGATTCGGCGAATTATTTTGGTACTATATTAAGGTACGGATTCCGTACTTTTTCAGTGAGACTCTTTTAAATATAATTCGTTCGTTTTGTTATTCGTTTAAAAATTTGGTATTGCTTCTTAGGATTATTCTTTGTTGTCCAATTTATTGTGACAATTTTGTTTTGGCATTGACATTAAAATTCGTATTTGTACTCCTTGAACTAGTTAATCATGTCAGTATGTTTTGGAGACTTTATTCGTTTGTACCATTGTTCGTATATTTTTGTTCACATTCAGGAGTTATTTTGATCATTGATATATTTTGATAATTAATCATGTTTGTATTTGATAATTCAATTTCATTTGAATATGTTCATGTAAGCCTTGTGATTTGAACCCCTTTTGGCTTACATTTTGTAGTTTGATCCTTAGGGTAAACTTGAGCTAACCACATGTGGGGGTACCACATGCATGTCCTCTTGACACAAGGGCATGACACCTTTCGTGGTGGTGTGATTAGTCCACGGCGTATCCTTTTGTATGCTCTAGGTATGAGCTTTGGCCATTTGATATATTTGTTCAGGATACGTATGGGTCGACCCAATATTTGATTTGATTCGATTTGTTTGGCGAATTAGTGACGTATGTGTTATGCGTACTATCCGATTTTATTTGTATGCATCATGGTACCAATGTATTCTGTTAGCCTTTGGCTATTTGTATTTGAGCTCAGTATGAAATTGTTACCTTATAACAATTTGATTCAGTCTTATTTTGTTTGGAATTCTTTTGACTATAGTTGTCGGTTCGACAGTGGTAATCATTTGTACCTTGTCTCACCAATTTTGATATATTCATGTTTGGTTAGTAGTTGTAATTGTTCGTTCATTCAGTTCTTTCGGTACATATATATTGTTTATATATGTGCGTTTTTATATCCATACTGAGCAATTGGCTCACGCTGTGTTCCTTTTCCGGCAGGTAATCAGGGGTGATCAGGATTTGTGGGATAAGAGCTACCTTTGATCCAAATGAGTAGATTAGTTTTTGAGATTTATTATTAGACTTGGTTTTTCCTAATACTCCCTCTGTCCCAAATTATCTGCTATTCTAGAGTTCCACACAGATACCAATATGTGTGATAAAAATACTAAAATACCCTTATTGGTGGAAATATGAAAAAGGTGTTTAAAAAAGAGTGCATGAAATAGTCTGTAGAGAGAGAAAGTATGAGTGCATTAAATAGACAAAAAGTTTGCAGAGAGAGAAAGTATGAGTGCATATATATGTGTGGAGAGAGGAAGAGAGAGAAAGTATGAGTGCATTAAATAGACAAATAGTCTGCAGAGAGAGAAAGTATGAGTGCATATATATGTGTGGAGAGAGGATGAGAGTAATGACTATCAACAATTAGGGTAAAGGGGCAAACTTGAAAAATAAAGGGAAAAAATGCATTGAAATCTTGAAAAGGCAGATATTGTGGGACAATTTTTTTTTGCTAAAACAGCAGATAATTTGGGACAGAGGGAGTATTTTGTATATGGATGTTTGGTCCATTTTGGCATTATTTCTTAATTGTAGAGACTATGTAAAGGTGGAGTTCTTTCTAGTTAAATTGGAGTATGTGACAATTGGTGTTCAATTTAATTGGAGATATTTTGAGATTTATTTGAAGTTTGTATTTATTATGCTTGTGCATGACATTACTTTTCCTTTTTGAGTAAAGGGGTGTTACAGAGTAACTGGTTTGAGGCTTGTATGATCTGAACAAATTTCTTGCATAACTGCTGAATATCAAGTTGATCATAAGGTGTGAATAATTTAAACTTTATTTGAGAGAAACTGAATATTAAGCTACTCTAGCTAAGAGTTTTAAATTATTGAATTTGGAATGTTGAACACTGTTCTCCATAAACTTACATACTTGGCAAATAATCAACCATAATATTTAGATCAAAGTGATTAATTATGACACTAAAACAGTGTGAAAAATGTCAACAATATAACCAAAACACTCACTCCAGTCGCCATGTTTAGTCTCATTCCAGCACTTTGTATCGCGATTGGAAACAGACAGTCACTTGTAGAGGCATTCTGCTTCACAATCTTTGCCAGCCCCTGGAAATCGCACGACTCCACATCCTGATTATTAATCTGGAAATAATTGTTAAACGCGTACGAAACCCTCTTGCTCTCATCCAATTTACTGCACCCTCCTCCAGCTACCAGGCTCGTGCAATCGCCCAAGGAGCAGGCATATTGTATGTTGGATGGAACTGCACCCATGTCCTTGACATCATTATCGAGCACACACCACTGCCGGGGAAGGTATTGCACATTCTTTGCCCCAACTGGCATTACATCATTTCCTTTCCCTGAAAAGTCCATTGGGAACTTAGGCTGTCCATCATACCTGAAAATCCCCCAATGGCGCTCAAAATCACCCGGGGCGACACTTTTCTTGTTCTCATCCGTAAGACTAAAGAGGTAAACCTCAATGTACCCCGGATACAGAGGAGTCCCTTTGTTGGTGGCCATTTTCTTGAAAAATCCGTCATAGAATTTCTTAGCCATTTGGAGATTGGCATATTTGTTGCCATCGGTTGGCCATCCGATTTCCCCAACAACTATTTTCAGCTTCGGGACCCCTGCTTTTCTCAAAGAACAAACAAGGGTGTCAAGATTAGCATCGAGCATATTGTTATAATATATATTTTTGTCATGGACCCCTTTTCCCCCTCCATTAAAGAAAGCAAAATCAACAGGAAAATCAGGATTTTGGTAGAGACTAAGGAAGGGGTATATGTTAACGAGGAATGGCGCATCGTTGTCATTGAGAAAGTGTGCAATTTTAACCATGAGGTCTCGTATGTCATTTCGAAAATTACCCTCAGATGGAGTTGAATTGGATTCATAGACATCAGCATTTTGGGGGACGGTCACTTTGATTTTGTCTTTATGGCCAGCTTCATTTATAGCCTTTTGGATGTTTTCCAATGCGGGGAACATTGTTTTTAGGTTTGAACCATTGTAGGACTTCAAGAATGGTTCATTTCCAACAGCCACATACCTGTAAAACTATGCCGTAGTTTAGTTCGTTCAAAAAAATTAGTGGAAGTTCAATTGATATTCAAATTTATTCATAGAACAGAAGCAATAAATGTAAACCATCGGGATTGATGCAAAATAAAACAGAAAGTATAGAAAAATCGTAAATGGAATTTCATTCAAATTTACAAGACGTGTATAATTTCAAGTTTGATTTCAAAGTTTCATATTTTTAAATTCAAATTTAACGATTCATTTAACTTTAAAAAATATTAATAATTTGTGATTATTACTACTATTGAGATAAATTACAATTTTCGTAATTTTATTAGAAGAAAAAAGTGTGGCAAAGGCTTAGATTTCTAAAAATAAATAAATTCATACCAATTTTAAATTTAATAATAACTCAAATTAACTTCAAAAAGGTCAAACTTAATCTTATATTTTAAACAAATGGAATATCTTTACGACAAAATATTGCATTGTACAAAACTTCATTTTTGTCCAACTGATTCATCACATAAACTATGGACAGAAAAAAGTTGCATTCATATTTTCTTTCTTTTTGGGAAATTTCATTTGAATCATAACTTTATCAAAATGAAAACAAATGTTATTCACCTAATATCAACTCCACCATCATAAAGATGTTTTGAGATATTCTCTTTGACCCAATCCTTGGCTTTGTCATAATCCCCAAACCTGGCCAGTTGGCTATTAGGGACGCCGAGCATGACCTGAATGCCGCTACCAGCAAAATGTTTGACCGTCCAATGATCGGAATCAAACAACTTCACTTTATTGATCTTATTGTCCTGCAGCATTTGAATTACTATGCCAGGATCGAGATTTTGCGCCATTTGAGTTCCCCAATTTACTCCGATAGCTTGAGCAAAATTAGTTGTTGTGACCACAAAAAGCGCAAAACAGGCCCATGACAGGACCATGGCACGAGCCATGGTTAATTAAGGCTGCAATGATTAGAGGGTAGGGGAATTAAAATGCACCACCGGGCAGCTTCTCAATTTGTTCTCTTTGAGATGTGGATAATACGAATGGGGAGGGAAATTTGGGAGGAGGGATTAAAGATTAATGGAATTGCGTGAGTTTAGAGATTTAAAGAGAGATAGGTGGGTGATCACAAGTGTTTTGGGTGTTAGAGAAGGCCAATGTTACAACTTACAATGTATATGCTGTTTTTAGGCGGCAAATTATGAAGGGTTGAGAAACTAAATACTAGATTTTTCTAATTTTGTAGGGGTTAGTAACACAAAAAACAAGGATTTTAATTGACATATTTACCATTTTGTTTAAAATAAAAAATACAATATTTATTGTATGTTTCTATGTTTAGTTACCATTTTAATTTTGTTGAACATCCCCCTCATGGACGGGGAGAATAAATTACTTGTAGAATGTCCATAATCCAATTGGGTTATTGAATGTAATACTGGCTGATAAACATATATTATTTATGCATTTTATTATTTTTATTTGTATTCTTTTATATTATTATTATCTTCAAATAATCAGTTTTATTTTATTTTGTGGGAATATGATTTTAGAAGATTACCATAAAAAATGGAAGTAAAAAATGAAAGCATGCATGAAAACTGTGACGCCTCTAAATCTGAGTTATCTTAATTTCAGGTATGTTCACGGTACAACACGACTAACTACAAACTCATCATTTATTAACATAAATAATTGATAAAGTCTTGTTTAATCAAAACTTTACAACATCTTTCAATACCCGAATCGTAATCTTTAGATCTTCCTTAACATCCACAACATTGATCATTAATAGAATACTAACTTCGTTCTTAAAAGATTGTCGTTTAAGATTTTTGCATATGGATTAAGAAAGTCATTTAATACTATCTGTTGAATATTGGATCCTATTTTTGGTCTTTGGTCTTTGGTCATTAATCATTGGTCAATGGTCAATGGTCAATGGTCCTCACTCCTTTAATGGGTCAAGGGAACATATTAATGGGTTAAGGGAACATATCACCATTATCTCATTAATGTTACTCCTTTGGTGAAAATGAGTCCAACTCATTTCCTTTTCTACCCTCTAGTTCTTGGCTATAAAAGGAGGCCAAATGGAGGAGGAAAGACACACCAAAATTGATAGAGTATATCTTAGAGAGAAGAAGAGCAAAGCTCTAGTTTGAGTGTCAAAGAGAGTTAGAGAGTGAGAAGCTCGGTTAGAGCATTCTGGAGAGTGAGGGTGTAGAGAGAAATAAGCAGTTAGTTTATTTCTCGGTTGAGAGTTTGTAATCTCCATATTATTTTCATAGTGATTTTTCGAGATCTCTTCCGTGGTTTTTCCGGTTGGGTTTCCACGTAAAATTCTTGTGTTATTATTTTATATCTCATACAAGAAGTGTGTTTGTATAAATCTTAGTGTATTTGTGTGAGCTTGATTTCTCAACAATTGGTATCAAAGCTCTCTTGTTCACACCAACGATCGGTTTTAAAGAGAAATTAGGCAGGTGTCACAAATACGAAGATGGCAAGCACAAGTGCGAGGTATGAAGTTGAACCATTTGACGGTAAGTCAAATTTCAGTATTTGGCAGGTACAATCAAAGATGTATTGGCTCAACAAGGATTGACAAAGGCACTAGAAGGGAAGAAACCAAATGACTACGATGACGGATGAAAATGGGTGGAACTTGAAGCTAAGGCCGTGGCAACAATCAGATTGAGTTTGGCGCCACAGATCAAATATCAGGTTTTGACAGAAACCTCTTCGAAGGACTTGTGGGAGAAACTTGAGAAAGTTTACAAGTCAAAGTCTCGTCAACCTGGTTATATTTGAAGAAGGAATTGTATCCGGCCCGGATGGAAGAAGGGTCAAATTTGGCCAATCATATTAATGAGTTTAATAGATTGGTGACCCAACTAACCAAGATTGATGTGAAGTTGACGGAAGAAGATAAAGCCTTATGCTTCTTGTCTCTACCAGATTCATACTCAACTCTCCAGACTACACTCCTTGTAGGGAAGGAAAAGCTTGCAGTTGACGATGTGATGTCAGCAGTACTGGACCAGGATAAGTTCAAGGGCACTACTTCCAGAGATCAAGGAGACAGTCTTCTTACTTTTTCAAATGAGCGCCAAGTAGGGTCCTAATCAAAAGAAGTATTTCTAAGAAGAACGAGAAAGGTCTCAATCGAGACCGTGCAAGAAGGATAAATCTCGGGTTGAATGTTATCATTTTGCCACGAGAAGGGCCACTACAAAAATCGGTGTCCATTGTTGAAAAGGATAACAAGAAGAAAGGAAAGCGATTGAAAAATCGCTAATGTTTGTTGAAAGCGGATGTGTGTAAATGACGGAGAGAGTCGTACACGATGGATGTAAAATGAAGCTTCACAAGGTGATCTCTTATCTGTTAGAGACGAGGGCGATTTTACTGATTGGTACATGGATTAGGTTGTTCTTTTCATATGTCCCCTCATAGGGATTGGTTTGATACTTTTACATCCTTCAATGGTGGTATAGCTTTTATTGGGTAACAATGCAAACCGCAGTTTTGGGATAGGCACCATAAAAATTAAAATGTTCGATTTGAGTTGTTAGAACATTGGGTGATGTAAAGTATATTCCGTAATTGAAGAAGAGCTTGCTATCGGTTGGAGTACTTGACTCTATAAGTTCAAAGATCTCACCGAGAGATGGTGTCATGAAAATTACCAAGGGCTCGATGGTAATTATGAAGGGCCGAAGGGCACCTCTACAAGTTGATAGGGGACACAATTCTTTGGTGGAGCAAAGAATTTCATGAGGATAATTCCAACAAATGATAAGACGAATTATGGCACATGCGACTTGGTCATTTGAGTGAAGGTGGAATGAAAGAACTTCACATAAGGCGATTCTTTGAAAGGTGTCAAACGCGTGCTTTGAATTTTGCAAGTTTTGCGTGTACGGCAAACAACGGAGGGTCAGCTTCAAGGCAGGAGCACATACCAGTAAGAATGTACTTGATTATGTACATTCAGATGTGTGGGGCCCGATCAAGCATACGTCAATGGGTGGAGCCCATTATTTTGTTAGCTTTATAGATGACTACCCGTAAAGGTGTGGGTGTATTTTATGAAGGTAAATCCGAGGTTTTCGTAATCTTCAAGCAAAGGAAAGCTAAAGTAGAGAACCGAATCGGAAAGAAGTCAAGTATTTCGGATCGATAATGGCATGAGAATACAAGGACGAAGTCATTCCTACGATTACCTGTCTGGGGATGAAGGTATCACCAGGCACTTCTCAGTCAAAAGAACTCCAGAGCAAAATGGGGTTGCCGAGAGGATGAACAGAACTCTATTGGAACGTGCCAGATGTATGAGATTGAATGCAGGATTGCCCAAGAGTTTCTGGGCTGAGGCAATCAATACAGCGTGTTATCTGATAAATCGATCTCCTTCAGCAGGAATTGATTACAAAATCCCCGAAGAGGTATGGAGTGGGAAACCAGTTGATTTTTCTGTGATGAAAATCTTTGGTTGTCCAGCTTATGCTCATCTCGCCGATTGAAGAGCGAAGCGCCAGTCAAGCTTGATCCAAGGTCAAAAGAGTGTATTTTCCTTGGATATGAAGATGGTGTCAAGGGATACAGGTTATGGGATCCAGTATCCAAGAAGAAGGTTGTCAGCAGAGATGTGGTGTTCAATGAGAAACACATGCTGAACAAGTCCGAGAATGAAGAATCTGCAGCAAGTGAGTTGCGTAAACACCCGATTGAGGTGGAGCTTCTCAAGAGATTGAAGATGATCAACCTTCGGATCCCCAAGAGAGGTCCTATAATCTTGTTAGAGATCGGGAAAGGTAGTCGACAAACCAAAGGCAGTAGATATGGGTTTGAAGACATGGTTTCTTTTGCCTTGATTCTTTGGTAGTGGAGATCCAACTAGCTATCAGGATGCTATTCAATCCGATGATAATGATAAATGGGCGATAGCTATGGCAGAAGAGATGGAGTCTTTACAAAAGAACCAGACATGGGAGTTAGTTCAACTTCCAAAAGGATCAAGGCTATAGGATGCGGTGGGTGTTCGTGAAAAAGGAAGCTCATACCGATAAAGAAGGTGAAAGATTCAAGGCCGATTAGTGGCAAAGGATTCTCTCGAGAGAGGGAATCGACTACAATGAGATCTTCTCACCGGTTGCCAGAAACACACATCGATTCGGTTGATCTTATCTATTGTAGCATCACAGATATGGAGTTAGAACGACTTGATGTGAAAAAATGCCTTTTCTCCACGGTGATTTAGAAGAAAAGATCTACATGAAGCGTACTCGAGGGGTTTATTGAACCGTGGAAAGAGGGTTTAGTTTGCGCTTGAAGAAGTCCTCTATGGTTTGAAGCAGCCTCAAGATAAAGTGGTATATGAAGTTTGATAACTTCATGATGGCTCATGGTTACTCTCGTTCGAGTATGATCCATGTGTGTATTTCGATCCTTGATGATGGCTCTCTAGTATTGTTAACGTTATATGTCGATGACATGTTGATAGCAGCAAAGAGGAAGTCAGATATTTTTCAGCTGAAGAATTTGTTGAGCAGTGAATTTGACATGAAGGATCTTGGGTCAGCTAAGAAGATCCTAGGTATGGAAATTCACAGGGATCGTCAAGCAGGAAAGTTGTGGCTAACTCAGAAAGGATATGTGCAAAAGGTCTTAGAGAGGTTTAACATGAACAATGCTAAACCAGTTAGTACTCCGTTGGCAGCACATTTCAGGTTATCTTCACAGTTGAGCCCACAAACAGAGGACAAGGTGGAGTATATGTCCAAAGTACCGTATGCAAATGCGGTGGGTTGTCTAATGTACGCCATGGTATGTACAAGGCCAAATATCTCACAAGCAGTCAGCGTGGTTAGCAGGTATATGGCAAATCCAGGAAAAGAGCATTGGAATGCAATAAAATGGATTTTTCGTTATTTAGCAGGTACAACCAATTACGGTCTTATGTTTGATCGTGATACCGCAAGAAGTGAGGTTACAGGTTCGATTGATTCGGATTATGCTGGAGACCTAGATGCAAGGAGATCTACGACAGGGTTTGTATACACCTTTTGTGGAGGATGTATATGTTGGGAGGTCAAGTGTTGCGCTCTACTAGTAGCATTATCAACAACAGAGGCTAAGTATATGGCATCGACAGAGGCAAGCAAGGAGGCTTTGTGGCTTAAGGGACTAGTTGAAGAACCGTGTTTCAAGCAAGGCAAGATCCAGATTCAAAGGTGATAGTCAAAAGTGTTATTCATTTAGCAAAGAACCAAGTGTTCCATGCCAGAACCAAACATATAGATGTTCGGTATCACAAGATTCGTGAGTGGTTGAACAATGGTGACATTGCAGTTCACAAAGTTCACACAAAGGAGAATGCCGCAGATATGCTCACAAAGTCAGTTACAGCAGAAAAGTTCAAGCACTGTTTGGACTTAATTCACTTCGTCTAATGTTGAGTTCAGAGTGGAGTATCCAGGAGAGGATACATTCACAGACACAAAGAAGATCACAGTATTTGGAAAATATGAGCCAAGGTGGAGATTGTTGAATATTGGATCCTATTTTTGGTCTTTGGTCTTTGGTCATTAATCATTGGTCAATGGTCAATGGTCAATGGTCCTCACTCCTTTAATGGGTCAAGGGAACATATTAATGGGTTAAGGGAACATATCACCATTATCTCATTAATGTTACTCCTTTGGTGAAAATGAGTCCAACTCATTTCCTTTTCTACCCTCTAGTTCTTGGCTATAAAAGGAGGCCAAATGGAGGAGGAAAGACACACCAAAATTGATAGAGTATATCTTAGAGAGAAGAAGAGCAAAGCTCTAGTTTGAGTGTCAAAGAGAGTTAGAGAGTGAGAAGCTCAGTTAGAGCATTCAGAGAGTGAGGGTGTAGAGAGAAATAAACAGTTAGTTTATTTCTCAGTTGAGAGTTTGTAATCTCCATATTATTTTCATAGTGATTTTCTGAGATCTCTTCCCGTGGTTTTCCCAGTTGGGTTTCCACGTAAAATTCTTGTGTTATTATTTTATATCTCATACAGTAGTGTGTTTGTATAAATCTTAGTGTATTTGTGTGAGCTTGATTTCTCAACACTATCATTTAACAATTAAAATTTATTTGAATATGACTACCACTTTATGAGAAGTTGAAAATTATTAATACAAATGAGAGAATTTCTTGGGATAATGAGAGAAGTTAGGGGTGATATAGGAAAATAAATATTTTATTCTCTTAGAAAGTTATAAACGACAAATAAATTAGAACAAATTTTTTCTTTCTAAAAAGAAAATCTTTTAAACACGAATGGAGTATAATATTTACCTTACCTTTCTTACATTATCCCGGATTTTCTAAGCTTTAATAATACAAACATCTTGAACTCAGAGTAATACATCAACTATTTCATTAATATCATTAACTTCTAAATATAATAAGTACTTCTATTCTTTAAGCATCCATTTTCCTTTGTCATTATCAAAACCTCTAGATTCCTCGACTTTGTTGAAAATGTTTATTTAAAGCAAGAGTGAGCAATCACGTTGTCTAACAAGTTTAACAGTTATCACATAACACATAATTCACATTTTAAACATACTTTACGTTCTTCATGTTTTGCATTTATACATACTTCATGTTTTTCATACTTGACATATAATCATATCTTATACTTATCATTGTAAGACCCCAACTTTTTATAAATAAGATTTAATTTTCTTTATATATTATTCTAAATAGTAAGGTGTTAACTTAATAATGTTATAGTTAAGGGTGATATATGCAAATTATCAGATAAACAGTTTGCCAGAGAATATTTGTTTTGTCGTGTAATATTCGTTTTGTCGAGTAATATTCCTTTTGTCGAGGAATATTCGTATGACGGCGCCAAAGTAACCAATCATTGGTGGGCCCCACAAAAGAATAACTGTCGAATATAGAAAGCGAAAGAAATTACCTTTTAAAAAATTTACTGCATAACTTTTACTGTTAACCTTCGGCAAAACTTTTACCATTAACTGTTGAAATAGCCAGTAATAAAATAACAGTAGCACACACTATTCCACAGTAGCACACGGTATTGCATAGTAACACACGGTATTGCATAGTAACACACGGTATTGCATAGTAACACACGGTATTGCACAATATCTCTAATTATGGATTCTTACGTAAGAAGTCACTCAGTGTTTCATTCATCAATAATTGCTACAGTAATTCATATTATTGATTCAATATTTGTTACTGTGATAATTGCATAGTATTTCATATTATTGATTCAATAATGACACAGTAGTAACTGCACAGTATTTCACATTATTAAATCAATAATTGTCACGACACAGTAACTCATATTATTTGAAAGGATATTATTAGTTAGCACTATTGTCAATGTCTAGAAGTTTTGTCGAGTAAAGGAGTTAGGTTATATATATGACACCCCCAAATCCGGGTACTTCATTCCCACAAGATTTGGTGTTCACTTGATAAAAACATTCATTTCTAACTACCCAAATATATAAAATTGAACAATAAACCTTCCCATTAAAGGATTACATCAATAATTTTCAATAAAATCTCCCAGGTCATCTAACCTTTAAATACAAATATCAAATGCAGAAAATTAAATAACTTCGTCATAATAAATAAAAACAATGTCTGATAATATTAAAAATCAACATGTTTACAAGTCTTCAATACTTGTTCATCTTTCATTTTCCCTCATCGGTGTTAAGTACATCGACCTTCTCAACCCCAAAAATAGGTATACATCACCCATCCAAAATTAGTATACATCACCCATCTTCAGTCGCCAGATACATGGTATGTAATTCAAATACAACTTAATAATACAACTGTCGTGGTACAATACGACAAAACATAAACTGTGAGTTTGAATACAAATATTGTCTACTAGAGAGTATACAAACTCAAAAGGAGTCCTCATTATAATTATTATCACACTATTTCACTGTAATAGTGAGGACTACTAATGCAAACATCTAGACCATCACTCCGCTCCCCGACTAGTCCCCAGCCTATATTCTCATTTCAAGAGAACAAAGTGAAAGAAAGGGTGAGCTCAACTAGCCCAAGAAAAAAATATTATGACTAAGATAATGCGTAATAAATTATCATTAGCCTTAAACAAATGTTAAACCGATACAATATAACAAACATCAAGTTTAATCGCAATGAACAAGCAATCCATTAAAAGAGTCAAGTAGAGAATAAAATCTACTATCTTTTATGATTTAAAAGGTTTTTCATCACTTTTATCACCGGACTCAAATTTTAATAAATAATCCACATCATCGAATCACCCCCCGCACTACTGGCCAAGGATATTCTTTTAGTATCACCACCACAATTATCCATGCACTACGGCCAAGAATATTTGTGTATTCATTAATGGTCATGATCATGCCAACAAATCATACCATCAATGTCCATCAATGCACTACGGCCAATGAGGACTTTTACCACATCATTTGTAACATTACGGCCATGATTACAATCAATAATCCTCGGTCATAATCATACCAAGTCCATCTATGCACACATGTGCCACAGATGACTTTCAAAAAAAAAATATAAATATGAGGATGATGACAATGATATAAGAATTCAATAAAACAAGTTCAAGAATTAATTTATCCAAGAACCAATAACGCCCAAATTGTCAACATGATATCGCTTTGTAGAGTAAAATTCAAGAATGCTCGTAAGAATATTTCCATGAAAAGATATCGATGAAGCGCAATTATCAAGGATATTCCACTAATTTCATGGAGTATAGAAGTCAAAACTTTAACCAACCGAGTATAATAAAGAATGGAATAACAAAAGAAATCACCATGCATGCGCAGATTTCAGACAGACAAAGTTATTCCAATGTATACTAAATAACGGAACCAAAGTCAAAGTAAATTGCACCGATGTGATGTTCCAAATGTAATAATAAAGAATGGAATAACAATGTAAATCACCATGCATGCGGTATTTCAGATAGATGTGTTATTCCAATGTAATACTAATAAGGATTTTAATCAGTCCCACAGAAAACGCATGCATGTGATATTCCAATGTAATAATAATAAAGATTTAACCAGTCCCGCCAGAAACGCATGCACAATGTAATAATAAAGATATTCCAGAAAAATGATATTCCAATGTAATAATAAAGACGAATCAGTCCCACGAAAACGCATGCATGTGATATTCCAATGTAATAATAAAGAATTTAATAATAGAAGAATGTCACCAAGTATAGGGTAGCTCACAGATACAAAAGTTATTCCAATGTAATAATAAAGAATGGAATAACATAAGTTCTCTTCATGAATACAAAAGAATAACACCCCTTACGAAAGTACAACAAATAATATTCCCTACCTTAGAAAGAAGAGTAATCGATATATAAGTAAAGTGAAAGTAAAAGTAACACTTTTCTTCTTTCTCTCTATAGTTTTTCTCTCTAGAGTTTCAAAGTGAATTCGTAAGAAATAATGAATGAATGAGCTTCTATTTATAGAAAAATGGATCAAGATAGTAATTAACTCATGAACTATCCGTATTGATTTACTTTAATCTGACTATCCATATTTAAAGCAAAATCTTTTAAATAAAATATAATATATTCTATTTATAATCTAATAAAACTAATAACTTTATAAAAGATTTTACTATGCAAACACTATGCAGTGCACTATGCAAACACTATGCATAATAAAATATAATATATTCTAATTATTGTCTAATAAAACATATAACTTTATAAAAGTATTCTGCTTTTTATAAAAAGATTTTACTATGCAAATACTATGCATGCACTACTATGCAACACTATGCATAATAGAATATAATATATTCTATTTATAGAATAACTTTATAAAAGTATTCTGCTTTTATATAAAAGATTTTTTCAGATTATTACATTAATAATACCAACAAAACCGAAAGTGACTTATCACGTAAAGCATCAATAATTAATACCGTGTGCTACTATGCAACCACGCCAGACATCGCATTTTTTTACTACCGAAAGTAGTTCAACAAAGTAGATAAATCGTAAAACTTCCGCCGTTATTTTCATAAAATATTTTTGCTTTTTCAATCCGACAATAATTCCGCTATGGGTCCACCAATGATTGTGCCATCGCATCTAATATTCCCCGATAAAACAAATATTCCCCACCAATCTAATATAATATGACAACTTGCATACTTTGCAAAATTTATAAATACTACCCACAACTATAACATTATCTCAAATCCACACCATAATATTTAAAAAAAAATATTTCGAGAAAATTAAATCTTTATTCATAAAACTGGGGTCTCACAATCTCCCTCCTTATGAAATTTTGCCTCAAAATTTACGACGCATTCGGTATGTCAAGAGGTGAAGATACTCGACTTCATTTCAAATTCTAATTCTTGAGGTATAACCTTTGAGTGTTGAATACGATCCTTCTTATCTAAGATTTTAACACGATCTCCTCACACGCTAAATCTTCCGCTATATCGCTTAGTTCTAATTTAATAATGTGGTTCGGGTCATCCACATATTTACGTAACATCGACACGTTAAAAAAACGTTATGAACACGCCGACATACTTGGCAGTAAAACGAGTCTATAAGCCATAGTTCCTACCGATCGAGGATTTTAAATGGGCCAATTAAATCGAGGGTTGAGATTTTCTCTCTTCGTCGATTCTTGCTTCTAGAATAACGCCTCTTGAACCTTCTTCTTCACATTTATCACCCTCCGAGTGTGTAGCTTTGAGCGCTTTTAACTTTATCGATTAAAGTCGATTCTACTCAGATATTCGTTATCTTCACTGGGTTCCTAGAGTCTTTAACTCTATCTTCATCATTTGTAAGTCATATTAAATGGGCCTTTGTGTTAACAACATCGACTCATAAACGATACGATCTTCTACTCAACGCGCCACCTACCACGCTCGCTTTCCCACGATGGTATTGAATGGTACGATCGTAATCTTCAATCAAAATTTCGAGCCAACGCTCTTTGGCGCATGTTACGCTCATTTTAGTTGAAGAAATATTTGAGGGTTTAAGAAATGGGTTTTGTATCGGGTCAATACAAAATTCGATTTCACGCCTAGGGTAGGCTAAGAAGTCTTCAAGAATACGCCAGAAATTTATTAACAATAGAAATATCATTCAAAAATCGTGACTCTCATCCAAGACTTGGATAACACGTCACATTGATACCTATCAACTTGTCATCGCTATTCACGACGTCGCCCATGTAAAGTCCGCTTCGGTGCATTCCACACAAGAAAGTCAACAACGAAAGGACCGGGCTCTTTACTTATGGCTTGATATGACAATGATCGATTTTAGTGGTTTGGTTGCTTGAATTCGCATATAAAAGTTGGTTAAGAATATGAAAGCTAACAACCTTACTTAAAAGCATGATGAGTAGTTAACCAATCTATTCCTAAAATCACATCAAAGGCAAGTATTTTCAAAGAGATACGATCGACAGTAACGTGAAAGTGTTGATTTGAACAAGATTTATAAATAAGTGGAGGTAACGAAGGTTTCTCCCAACCGAAGTTTAAACAGATATATCAAAGTCTAACTTCTCCTGAGTTAACTTCAAACATTGAACACAACTAGGTGAAATAAAAGAGTAAGTAGAACCCAGATTTAACACTCAGATAGACTTCGCAAGAGTTTATGACTAACATACCCGTGATAATTTTATTCGTGTTCCTCGTCATAAAAAAAAAATGCTCTCTCTTAAACTACGCTTTTAGCTTGTCCGGGACATCCTTTGGCATCACTATCCCAAATTGGAATTGACTTCACCATACGACAAAATCGAGCTAGGTGACCTCTCTTCCGCAATTAAAACACATTTTGGATTGTTCACAGACAGCTTTGACTTCGATGTGTCCCTCCCGTCCAAGATTTGAAACATACGACCAAGTGGTCGTTTCTTCTTCCTTTGAAACGGGTGTCGGTGCCGACGCCTTTACGCCATTGTTGAACCTTCTTCTTGAAATGTCCATTCTTATTGTTTTGGCCATGATTACCACCAAGTGGTTACCATTTTCTACATGTTGATTCCTCCATGCTTATCGTCACCGCTTTGATGATCAAGTTATCACCCAGATTATCATTTTGTTTACCGCTTCTTCTTTTGGTTTGGTTGACTCATTATCGCGCTCCAATAATCGAGCCCTATTAACAACATCTCAATACAAACACGCTTTATGAGAGATAAGATATCGACGATCTCCCGCTTCAAACCTCTTAAAACATCCGCATCATTCTCTTCTTCATTATCAACCAAGTGGGATGCAAATCGACAACGCAAACTTGGCTTCGCATCGCGACACTGGCCATGTTGTTTTGCTCCAACTGATAAATTCCACCTCCTTCATGTGATTTAATGCTTTCGGGAAAGTACTTGTCATTGAATGTCTTCGAACTTCTCCCAAGACATCTTGAAAAGGCCAGTCGGAGTACATTTTTTACGATTCCCACCAAGTGATCCGCTTCTTCACGCAAAT
This sequence comes from Panax ginseng, assembly GCA_020205605.1. NCBI lineage: Eukaryota > Viridiplantae > Streptophyta > Magnoliopsida > Apiales > Araliaceae > Panax > Panax ginseng. Next base: position 112,469,174 of record CM035145.1, read on the forward strand.
ATAAAGGTGGCAAAGGAACCTTTGCTTCCTCTGAGCATCCCAAGACATCAAATATCTTGGTGATCGCTTTAACCACGCTCCGCCTTTAAGTGGTTCTCGCTTTCCCAAAAACTCCGGTGGTCCCAACTCCTTGAATTGCTTAGCGGTGACCAAACCGTGGTTGCCATTGTTTCCTCCCCGCATTATGAACAGGAGCCGCCTTCACCGATGTTGCATGAATTTAAAAAGCTCCTAAACGCATCATCGCTCGTCAATTGATCGCTGTTGTTGTTTTTACAGGAGGATTATCGCCATCCCGTTGCACATTGTCTCGATTATTGATTTGTGGAGAATCAACAGCCTCCTGTGCTCCATTGCTTATCTCAACATTTTTAGATGCCATTTTCAAACATCGCCACAAAACAAGGGTTAATTAACATATCACATATTATCTCTATACTCCGACCGACCAATTAAATATCAAATAAACTTAGGTAGGTCATACTAGCTAAGGAATTCCCCGCCTCCCTCCTAGTTCTTGTCTCACATCTCACCAGGATCATATCCCTAAGCTTTGATACCAACCGTGACGCCCCCAAAATTAGGTATACATCACCCATCTTGAGTCGCCAGATACATGGTATGTAATTCAAATACAACTTAATAATACAACTGTCAGGTACAATACGACAAAACATAAACCGTGAGTTTGAATACAAATATTGTCTACTAGAGAGTATACAAACTCAAAAGGAGTCCTCATTACAATTATTATCACACTATTTCACGTAATAGTGAGGACTACTAATGCAAACATCTAGATCATCACTCCGCTCCCCGACTAGTCCCTAGCTATATTCTCATTTCCTCAAGAGAACAATGAAAGAAAGGGTGAGCTCAACTAGCCCAAAGAAGAAATATTATGACTAAGATAATGCGTAATAAATTATCATTAGCCTTAAACAAAGTGTTAAACCGATACAATATAACAAACATCAAGTTTAATCTGCAATGAACAAGCAATCCATTAAAAGAGTCAAGTAGAGAATAAAATCTACTATCTTTTATGATTTAAAAGGTTTTTCATCACTTTTATCGATGAGACTCAAACTTAATAAATAATCCACATCATCGAATCACCCCTCGCACTATTTACCAAGGATATTCTTTAGTATCACGCACCACAATTATCCATGCACTACATGCCAAGAATATTTGTGTATTCATTAATGGTCATGATCATGCCAACAATCGTCCATCAATGCACTACGGCCAATGAGGACTTTTACCACATCATTTGTAACATTACTGGCCATGATTACACCGAATAATCCTCGGTCATAATCATACCAAGTCCATCTATGCACTATGTGCCACATAGATGACTTTCAAAAAAATATAAATATGAGGATGATGACAATGATATAAGAATTCAATAAAACAAGTTCAAGAATTAATTTATCCAAGAACCAATAACGTCCAAATTGTCAACATGATACTGCTTTGTAGAGTAAAATTCAAGAATGCTCAGAAGAATATTTCCATGAAAAGATACTGGATGAAGCGCAATTATCAAGGATATTCCACTAATTTCATGGAGTATAGAAGTCAAAACTTTAACCAACTGAGTATAATAAAGAATGGAATAACAAAAGAAATCACCATGCATGCGCGCAGATTCAGACAGACAAAGTTATTCCAATGTAATACTAAATAAACGGAACTGTGTCAAAGTAAATTGCAAGACGGCTGTGATGTTCCAATGTAATAATAAAGAATGGAATAACAATGTAAATCACCATGCATGCGGTAAGATCAGATGACAAAGTTATTCCAATGTAATACTAATAAGGATTTTAATCAGTCCCACGTAAAACGCATGCATGTGATATTCCAATGTAATAATAATAAAGATTTTAACTCAGTCCCCCAGAAAACGCATGCATGCATGTGATATTCCAATGTAATAATAAAGACGGAATCAGTCCACAGAAAACGCATGTATAGATATTCCAAATGTAATAGTAAAGACGGAATAATAATGAAGAATGTCACCAAGTATAGGGTAGCTCACAGATACAAAAGTTATTCCAATGTAATAATAAAGAATGGAATAACATAAGTTCTCTTCATGAATACAAAATAATAACACCCCTTACGAAAGTACAACAAATAATATTCCCTACCTTGTAAAAAGAAGAGTAATCGGATATAAGTAAAGTGAAGTAGTAGTAACACTTTTTTCTTCTTTCTCTCTATAGTTTCTCTCTAGAGTTTCAAAGTGAATTCGTAAGAAATAATGAATGAATGAGCTTCTATTTATAGAAAAATGGATCAGATAAGAATTAACTCATGAACGGTCCAGATTGATTTACTTTAATCGACGGTCCATATTTAAAGCAAAATCTTTTAAATAAAAATATAATATATTCTATTTATAATCTAATAAAACTAATAACTTTATAAAAGATTTTACTATGCAAACACTATGCAGTGCACTATGCATAAAAACACTATGCATAATAAAATATAATATATTCTAATTATTTTCTAATAAAATGTATAACTTTATAAAAGTATTCTATTTTATATAAAAAGATTTTACTATGCAAAATACTATGCAGTATACTATGCAACACTATAGATAATAGAATATATATATTCTATTTATGAATAACTTTATAAAAGTATTCTGTTTTATATAAAAGATTTTTCAGATTATTACATTAATAATACCAACAAAACGAAAGTGACTTATCACGTAAGCATCAATAATTAATACCGCAGTGCTACTATGCAACCACGCCAGACATCGCATTTTTTTACTACCGAGTAGTTCAACAAAGATAATCGGTAAAACTTCCGCCGTTATTTTCATAAAATATTTTTGTCGCTTTTTCAATCCGACAATAATTCCGCTATGGGTCCACCAATGATTGTGCCATTGCACTAATATTTCTCGATAAAACAAATATTCCCCCACCAATCGAATATAATATGACAACAACTTTGCAAAATTTTGCAAAATTTATAAATACTACCCACAACTATAACATTATATCAAATCCACACCATAATATTCAAAAAAATATTTCGAGAAAATTAAATCTATTTATTCATAAAATTAAACTTTGGGGTCTCACAATCAACTAAGGAATAGTTGAATAAAATACAATAACAATATGCTATGAAACAAGTCATAGATGAATACAAAAATTATAGTTTAGGGTCATGCTTTAGAAATGAACTAAAAACATAAACATTAAATAACGTAACATACCTTGCTTTGACAATATTAAGCTAAGGTCAGAAGAATTGAATTATCAAGCATGCATAATAAATAGTGATTTGGAACGATAAACTTGCATGCAAATAAACAAGTTAAAGTAAGAAACATTCTCAAAGTAAGAGTTAGGTTAAATAGCTTTGCACAAATATACTTAAATTGTATAAATAGGATTAAGAATAACTTGCTCAATAATAAACAAGATAGAGTAAAGAAAACTTGCACAATGTAACAATAGATTTAGAAAACTTGCATACAACGAAACACGTTAAAGATAAGAAAACTTTGCTCAATATCAAGAGATAAGGTTTAGAGTTAGAAAACTTGCTCAACGAAAGTTTAGAGTTAGAAAACTTGCCTCGTGTGTAGGTTAAACAATCACTACTCACGTTCACCACAAGTCATACACATACCATATGTATTGATAATACACATTAGTTACACTAATATGAGCTTCATGAGTTTCTTTCTCACTTTTAGTATAGCTCACTAACTAAGTTTAAGTTTAAACAACATCACATCTTTTAATGAGCATCACATTTTAGCTTTATTACAACTACTTAAGTTATCATGTCATATATACACATTAATAACTTGATTTAACATCCTATTACATGTCCAACATGTTATCATTCTCTTTATATTAGGTTATACTAACACACAAAAGATTGCATTTGCATTCGTGCATCCTGACGCCCTCCGATGGCCTCCAAATGCACAACAGTTCTAAAGATTGCCATTTTGACCCTTAATAACGACATCAAATTGAAATACCTAAAGCATAAAAGTTATAGGTCTACTCGTCCTCGTTCCGGATCATCTTGAATCGCATCAATTGGAGTTTTTATGAAAACATTATACTCATTTTAGTAAAACATGTCCGGTCAGTTTTTTTTTCCAAAATTCGGCTAGACAGACTACCACCCCGCCGGGGCGGGGGTTTTTTGTAAGACCCCAACTTATTATAAATAAAATTGAATTTATTTTATTTATTATTTTGAAATAGTAAGGGTTAATTGGATTAATGTGGTTAGTTATGGGTAAAATACGCAAATATTTTAAAATAAGCAGGTGGTTATAAAATATTCATTATTGTCGGGGAATATTCGTTTGGTCGTGGAATATTCTTGCCGTTTGGGAATATTCATACGACGGTGCGATTTTTGTGGGCCCCATAACTGAAAGTTTATTGGATAAAGAAAATGACAAGTATAAGTTGTTTATAAATAATGGTATAGATTGTTACTCAAGTATCATTGTTGGAATACCCAAAGTGGTTAAAACACAAGAATACACGTTGTCAAGACAAGAATATACAAGATTGCACCAATTATTGATTCTTACGTAAGAAGGCACTACTCAATAATTGTTACAGTAATTATGGTTCAATATTTTATTTTATTGATTCAATAATTGTTGCGTTGATATTTTATATTACTGTTATTTCAATAATTGTCACTACACAATATTTTCCATTATCGGAGCAATAATTTATATTATCTAAATAATATTATTAGATAACATTATTGGCAATGTCTAGAAAGTTCTCATCTAAGGAGAGGTTTGGTCACCTAATCGCGCAAGAAGAGAGAAATCCTTATTCGAAAGCCCCTCTTTCCTGAAACCGCTCGGTTGTCAAGATTGTGATTCTATAATATTATTTGTGAATAATTAATTATTGATTTATATGATGAGGAAAATATTCATTTTATGTGGATATAGATGGAGAAAATTTTTAAAGTGACAATTGTTGAAAATCGATATTTTATCTTTTCTGATAAAATAATATTTTATTATATTATTATAATATAATAATGATAATATTTTTACAATGAATGTGGGATATATGAGTATATGAGGAGGAAGAGTATTTTTGTTGCAAAAGTTGTTTAAAACATGTTAAACATGTCTCGTGGGCCCATTTCTCGATGAAATTTGATTATACTATATAAATCGCTCTGCTTATGGATTTTGGTCAATTTATGTTTGGAATTTGGAAAACTTTCTTCTCGCAAAGTTGTAGATAATGAAATTTCCTATGAAAAAACACATGGTTCAAATTTTTCTGATAAAAGGGCTATTTATTATGAATTATTGAAGTTCTAAAATTCGAATAATTGATTTTTGAAGTTTTAATTGTTTTAATTAACAAAAAACTTTTTTGTTGTTTTTGGAACATGTGTGGTCGATTTGTTGACAAAAAGAAGAGGTATGAGGAATTTAATATATATATATATATATATATATATATTAATATTATATTAAATTTTCTGCTTTTGTGTTCTAAGCATTTTCCTATAAATAGGGTGCTTAGGTTAGAATTGAAAAACACACCAGAAACTAAAGATTTCTCTCTCTTTCTCTCTCTATAATATCGAGCGTATTTTGTGAGTATTTTAGTACTTTGAGTATTTCTATACGGTGCAAGTTCTTTCAGTACTATATCCAGTATTCCTGTTAGAAGTACTATCCTTTTAAGGTAAGGGATGTTATTTTATTCTAAAATGATATTATTTCTTCAATATCATTATGCCGAAATATTGGTTGATTTTTTTTTTTATCAAATTTGGAACTTTTCATGTCGGAGTTACTATTCATGAGTTACTATTCACGAGTTACTATTCACGAATTACTATTCATGAGTTACTATTCATGAGTACTATTCAATAAGCATGATGATGATTTTTTGTGAAATTTCTATCTTTTGGTGTTTGAGTTACTATTCACGATATCAAGACTATTCACGATACCAAGACCACTATTCATTAATACTTATCGACATTATTCACGTAAAAATTAAATTTTTTTTCTATGTCCAAGATTGCCTGTTATAGTTCCTATCTTTGATTAGATCTATGTTTTGGTCTTCATTCTTGAATTTTACTCCACTCTAGTTATTTATGAAGTATTTTTGAACTTGGGTTATTTAAAGTATGAATCCTTAATACATTCTTTTGTTTCCTTTGGATTCGCTTTTTCTTTAAAATATTTTTCATCATCCTCGGTCCTAAATGATGATATTATCAATATCTTTAGCCTATAATGCAAAGATGAATGATTTTCGATGAATATCTTTGGCAGTAAAAAAAAGATGAACAAGTGTTTAGATGAACATGATTAATCGATGAATATCTTTGGCCTGTAGTGCAAAGATGAATATTTGATTCCAGATATATATTGATTGATGTTACAGGGATAAAAGATAGACGATGAACTTTTAAATTCATATATAGAAGATAGTAGATTTCATTCTCTACTTAACTCTTCTAATGAATTATTATTTCCGCTGCGAATATTGATTTAAAACTTGTTGTCTATTGTATTCTATTAGATTTTTCTCTGTTGAAGACTAACAATAATTTGTTCTGTATTATCTTAGTCATAATGTTCTTTACTGAGCTAGTTGAGCTCACCCTTTTCCTTTTTGTTCCATTTTTCTTCTCGGGAGGTGAGAATGTAAATGAGTACTTAGTGGGGTATGGAATGATGGTTCTAGAAGTTATTTTAGTAGTCCTCACCATTTTTGTAAAATAATGTATCAATAATTGAAATGAGGACTTATTTGAGTGTGGATATTGTCTAGATGACAATATTTGTATTTAAACTCACAGTTTTTATGTTGTATTAATAAAGTTGTAGTTATTTCTATACCATGTATTTTAACGACTCAGAATGGGTGTTGTATACCTATTTTGGGGGAATCACAGTTGGTATCAGAGCTTAGGGATATGGTCTCTGGCGGAGATCGGGGAATAGTACTAGGAGGGGAGAGACGAGTAATCCTTCGCTATTGTGTCATACCAAAGCTTATTTGTTGGTCAGTTGAAGCATATGGTTAATATGTGATGTGATATGTTAAATTGTTTAATTAACCCTTGTTTTATGGCAGTATTTAAGAATGGCAGCTGAGAATATTAATGGTGGAGTTAATGAGACCGTGGAAACACCTTTAATCACCACCTAGGGGAACGTGCAACAAGAAAGCAATATTCCTCCTGTAAACAACACCACTAAGCAGACGATGAATGATGGGATGTTTAGGAGCTCTTTGCAGTTCATGCAAAACCAGACGAGGGAGACTCTTGTACAGAATACGGGTGGAAATGATAACAACGAGCAGCTTGTCACGGCCAAGCAGTTTAAAGAGTTGGGACCACCAGAATGTAAGGGAAAGTCAGATCCGATCATGGCGGAAACGTGGATCAAGCAAATTACCAAGATATTCGATGTCTTGGGATGCACGGAGGAACAGAAGGTTCCATTCACCACCTTTATGTTCCGTGGCGAGGCAGACTACTGGTGGGAGTCTATGAAACGGACCAAATTTCGCCAAGACTCAAAGCATGTCTTGGGAAACGTTTGAAACTTTTCAATGAAAAATACTTTCCCGAAAGTATTCGTCATATGAAGGAGGTAGAGTTTATTAGACTAGAACAAAACAACATGATCGGTGTCCCAACACGAGGCGAAGTTCGCAGAGTTATCCAAAGTTGCACCTCATTTGGTAGAGAATGAGGAACGAATGACGAGGATGTTTCGAGAGGTTTAAAACCCGAGATTCGCAATATCTTATCTCTCATAAATTTTCTTTATATTCAGATGTTGTCAACAGGGCTCAATTATTAGAGCGAGATAGGAGTACGTTCAACCAAGGGACCGCAACTAGGGTCATACTACCGCAAGCAAATATCTGAGCAATGAAAACCGGCGAGGATGAAAACATTCAGATAAAAAGCAGAACCACTCTGGTGGTAATCGTGGACATGAAAATAGAAGAAGCGAGTCTGGGGAGATTTTAAAAGAGGAGATTCAACAATGACAATGTGAAGACGTCAAGACCAACAAAGAATCGGTTCCAAGGGAGAAGAACGACCACCGGTTATATGCTATAAGTGCGGAAAAGAAGGACATATCAGCCCAAACTGCCCACAACAGTTTAAGGTATGTTATAATCTGTGGAAAGGAAGGACATATCGCCGAGATTGATCAGAAGCGAAACCAAGTCCAATGGGATGGTGACTCAAAAGGCTGTCCCAGAAAAGTCAAAGTTAACGGTTCCTAGAAGAGCGTTTGTCGTGACTGGTCAACATGCAAGGAACCCAAACAAGGTGATCACGGGTAAGCTAATCATAAATTCATGCGAAGTTTATACATTACTTGATACCGGTGCTACCCATTCATTTATCTCTCCTGCTTGTGCTCAACGTTTAAACTTGACTCCGGAGAAATTAGACTTTGATTTATCTATGGAAACTCCGTTAGGAAAAACTTTCATCACATCCACTGTTTATAAATCTTGTTTGATCCAAGTTGGCACCATCACATTACCTGTTGACCTTATCTCTTTAAAGATACTTGCTTTTGATGTGATTTTAGGGATTGATTGGTTAACTACTCATCATGCCAAAATTGATTGTTTTCGTAAGGTTGTTAGTTTTCATATTCCTAATCAACCTGTTGTTCGAATTCAAGCAACTAAACCATTAAAATCAATCACTGTCATATCAAGTCATAAAGATATTCGTTTATTGAAAAACGGATGTCAAGCTTTCGTAGCCCATGTTATGGATTTGAATAAAGACACGTCAGATTTGAATAATATTCCTGTTGTTATTGACTTTTCCGACGATTTCAAGAACTTCCTGGCCTACCCCGTAACGTGAAGTTGAATTCTTTATTAACCTTGAACCTGGTACAAAGCCCATTTCTAAAAAACCCCATATCGAATGGCTCCTATTGAACTTCAGGAGTTAAAGGTCCAACTACAGGAGTTGTTGGACATCAGTTTCATTCGTCCTAGTACATCTCCTTAGGGTGCTCCTATTTTATTTGTAAAGAAGAAAGACGGGAGTATGCGACTTTGTATCGATTACCGGGAATTAAACCATGTCACTATTAAGAATAGGTATCCATTACCTCGTATGGATGACCTGTTTGACCAGTTGCAAGGAGCACAATTCTTTTCAAAAATCGATCTTCATTCTGGATATCATCAGCTGAAAGTTAAAACTGAGGATATTCCGAAGACTACCTTCGTAACTCCCAGACGGCATTATGAATTCCTAGTCATGTCCTTTGGATTGACTAATGCTCCTGCGGCTTTCATGGATATGATGAACCGAGTATTCAAGGATTATTTGGATCAGTTCGTTGTTGTCTTTATTGATGACATCCTCATATATTCCAAAAGCCGTGAAGATCATGAGCGCCATTTGAAGCTGTTACTGTGAAGGCTTCGTGATAACAAGCTATATGCCAAGCTGAAGAAATGCGAGTTCTGGCTTGAGGAAGTAGCATTCCTTGGGCACGTGGTGTCAAAACATGGAGTATCTGTTGACCCGGCGAATATTGAAGCAATACAAAGTTGGGAGCAACAAAAGACAGTGACCAAAGTACGTAGCTTTTTGGGCTTAGCTGGTTATTATCGGAGGTTTGTGGAAGGATTTTCTAGAATCGCTATCGTTAACTCAAATTTGACTCAGTAAAGATACAAAATTCATATGGAGCGAGGAATGCGAGAAGAGTTTCCAAGATCTCAAGAGGAGACTCATTTCTAAGACTGTTCGACAATACCATCCGGTACGGATGGATTTGTTATCTCATGATGATGCTTCAGGCAAAGGGTTAGGATGTGTTCTCATGCAACGTGGGAAAGTCATAGCCTATGCCTCGCGATAACCTAAAGAATATGAGAGGAAATATCCTACTCATGATCTAGAGTTATAAAGTAATCGTTTTTTTCGCTTAAAGATCCGGAGGCACTATCTATATGGGGAGAAAGTGGAGATATATTCGCACCATAAAAGCCTCAAATATTTCTTCACTCAAAAGAACTCAACACGCGGCAACAACGTTGGCTTCGAGGCGATGAAAGATTACGACCACACTATTCAATACCATCCCGAAAAGCAAATGGTGGTATTGACGCGTTGATTAGAAGATCATTTGCAGGAACGAGTGCGATGATGTCAAGTATACATATATAACCAACTTTAATCGAGAAAGTTAAAGTTTCTCAAGCCACAGACCTGGAGCTGATGATTATGAAGAAGAAAGTACAAGAAGGTGCTATTCCAGAAGCAAGAATCGATGAAGAAGGAATACTTTGAGTCCACTCCTGCACTTTTGTGTTCCTAACGATTTCGATTTGAAGTACAAGATCATGATGGAGGCACACAATACACCATTTGCAATCCATCCTGGAAGTACCAAAATATATCGTGATCTTCGACATACATTTTGGTGGAACAATATGAAGAGAGAGATTGCAAAGTTTATCTCGATGTGTTTAACTTGTCAACGTGTAAAGGCGAAGCATCAAGTGCCAAAGGGTCCATTGCAACCACTTGAGATTCCAAAATGGAAGTGGGAACACATTACCATGGATTTCGTTACGGGTCTTCCCAAGGTTTCTCAAGGCATAAATGCGATTTGGGTTATTGTTGATAGATTAACCAAGTCAGCCCATTTCTTGCCTATACGTGAGACTTATTCCCTTGAACGTCTTGCTAGTATATACGTGAATGAGATTGTGAGGTTGCATGGCATGCCAGTATCCATAGTTTCGGATCTTGACCCAAGATTCACTTCAAGATTTTGGGTTAGCTTACAAAAAGCTATGGGCACGGATTTACGATTTAGTTCGGCATACCATCCTCAAACGGACGGACAATCGGAGAGGACTATTCAAACTCTTGAAGATCTATTAAGACTCTGTGTCCTAGACTTCAAAGGGAGTTGGGATATGTATTTACCATTGGTGGAATTTTTCTACAACAACAGTTATCAGGAAAGTATAGGTGTGGCTCCATTTGAAGCATTGTATGGACGAAAGTGTCGCTCTCCAATATGCTGGGATGAGGTGGGAGAAGCAACGTTGTTGGGACCGAGTTGGTACGAACGAATGACTGAGAAAAGATCCAAACGATTCGACAACGATACAAAGCAGCACAGGATCGACAAAAGAGTTATGTGGATCTTCATCGAAAGGACGTGGAGTTTAGTATTGGGGATCATGTATTGTTGCGTGTGGCTCCATGGAAGGGAGTTACAAGATTCGGGAAGAGAGGAAAGCTCAATCCATGATTTATTGGTCCATTTCAGATTCTTGACCGAGTAGGAAAAGTGGCCTATAGACTCGCGTTACCTCCAAGTATGTCTCATGTTCATAATGTTTTTCACGTATCTGTGCTTCGTAAATATGTGAAAGACCCGAACCACATTATTGAGTTAGAACCAGACGAGATAGCCGAAGATTTAACGTACGAGGAGATACCTGTCAAGATCTTGGATAGGAAAGAGCACATCCTACGCACAAAGGTTATACCACAAGTTAAGGTTTTGTGGAGGAATCATGCTATTGAAGAAATGACCTGGGAGTTGGAAACGGAAATGAAAGCGAGGTATCCTCATCTTTTCAAAACACCAGGTACGTACGTCAATTTCAAGGACGAAATTTCATAAGGAGAGGAGGTTGTAAGACCCCAACTTATTATTAATAAAATTGAATTTCTTTTATTTATTATTTTGAAATAGTAAGGGTTAATTGGATTAATGTGGTTAGTTATGGGTAAAATACGCAAATATTTTAAAATAAACAGGTGGTTATAAAATATTCATTATTGTCGGGGAATATTTGTACGACGGCGCAGTCTTTTGTGGGCCCCATAACAGAAAGTGATTGGATAAAGAAAACGACAAGTATAAGTTGTTTATAAATAACGGCATGAGTTGTTACCAGATAATCTTGTTGGAATACCGAGTGGTTAAAACACAAGAATACACGCGTCGTTACAAGAAGATATTACCAGATTGCACCAATTATTGATTCTTACGTAAGAAGGCACTACTCAATAATAATTATTCTTTATTCAAAGATTTTATTTTATTGATTCAATAATTGTTTGCGTTGATATTTTATATTATCGTTGTTTCAATAAGTGTCACTACACAATATTTTCCATTATCGAAGCTAATAATTCATATTATCCGAATAATATTATTAGATAACATTATTGGCAATATCTAGAAAGTTTCGCTCTAAGGAGAGGTTTGGTCACCTAATTGCGCCAAAGAAGGAGAAATCCTTATTGAAAGCCCCTCTTTCCTCGAACCGCGCTCTGGTTGTCAAGATTGTGATTCTATAATATTATTTGTGAATAATTAATTATTGATTTATATGATGAGGAAAATATTCATTTTATGTGGATATAGATGGAGAAAATTTTTAAAGTGACAATTGTTGAAAATCGATATTTTATCTTTTCTGATAAAATAATATTTTATCATATTATTATAATATAATAATGATGATATTTTTACAATGAATGTGGGATATATGAGTATATGAGGAGGAAGAGTATTTTTGTTGCAAAAGTTGTTTAAAACATGTTAAACATGTCTGTGGGCCCATTTCTTGACTGAAATTTGATTATAGCCTATAAAATCGCCCGTTTGTGGATTTCGGTCAATTTATGTTTGGAATTTGGAAAATCTTTCTTCTGCAAAGTTGTAGATAATGAAATTTCCTATGAAAAAGACATGTGGTTCAAATTTTTCTGACAAAAGGGCAATTTATTATGAATTATTGAAGTTCTGAAATTCTAGAATAATTGATTTATGGAAGTTTTAATTAACAAAAATGTTTTTGTTGTCTTTGGAACATGTGTGGCTGATTTTTGACCAAAGAAGAGGGTGCATAGGAATTTAATATATATATATATATATATATATATATTAATATTATAGTAAATTTGCTGCTTTGGTGTTCTAAGCATTTTCCTATAAATAGGGTGCTTAGGTTAGAATTGAAAAGCACACCAGAAACTAAAGATTTCTCTCTCTTTCTCTCTCTATAATATCGAGCATATTTTGTGAGTATTTTAGTACTTTCAAGATATTGCTATATACGGTGCAAGTTCTTTCAAAGACTATATCCAAAGATTCCAGTTAAGTACTATCCTTTTGAGGTAAGGGATGTTATTTTATTCAAAAATGATATTATTTCTTCAATATCATTATGCCGAAATATTGGTTGGAAATTTTTTTATCAAATTTTGAAATTTTCATGTCGGGGTTACTATTCATGAGTTACTATTCACGAGTTACAATTCACGAGTACTATTCACAAAGCATGATGATGTTTTTTGTGAAATTTCTATCTTTTGGTGTCGGAGTTACTATTCACGATATACTTCAAGACTATTTATTCACTTACTATTTACACTATTCACAGAAAAATTAAATTTTCTTTTCTATGTCCAAGATTGTCTGTTATAGTTCCTATCTTTGATTGGATCTATGTTTTGGTCTTCATTCTTGAATTTTACTCCACTCTAGTTATTTATGAAGTATTTTTGAACTTGGGTTATTTAAAGTATGAATCCTTAATACTTGTTCTTTTGTTTCACTGGATTCGTTTTCTTTAAAATATTTTTCATCATCCTCACCCTAAATGATGATATTATGAATATCTTTAGCTTTCAGAGTGCAAAGATGAATGATTTTCGATGAATATCTTTGGCCAGAGTAGTGCAAAGATGAACAGGTGTTTAGATGAACATGACCAACTGATGAATATCTTTGGCCTGTAGTGCAAAGATGAATATTTGATTCCAGATATATATTGATTGATGTTACAGGGATAAAAGATAGACGATGAACTTTTAAATTCATATATAGAAGATAGTAGATTTCATTCTCTACTTAACTTTTCTAATGAATTATTATTTCCACTGCGAATATTGATTTAAAACTTGTTGTCTATTGTATTCTATTAGATTTTTCCCTGTTGAAGACTAACGATAATTTGTTCTGTATTATCTTAGTCATAATGTTCTTTACTAGGCTAGTTGAGCTCACCCTTTTCCTTTTTCTTCCATTTTTCTTCTCAGGAGGCGAGAATGTAGCGAGTACTAATCGGGGTATGGAATGATGGTTCTAGAAGTTATTTTAGTAGTCCTCACCATTTTTGTAAAATAATGTATCAATAATTGAAATGAGGACTTATTTGAGTGTGGATATTGTCTAGACGACAATATTTGTATTTAAACTCACAGTTTTTATGTTGTATTAATAAAGTTGTAGTTGTTTCTGTACCATGTATTTTGACGACTCGTAATGGGTGTTGTATATACTGTTTTGGGGGCGCCACATTTTTGTTCTAGGGAGTTTTCACGTATGGGATCCCTTTCTGCTTTTCGCGACTTATGATCTGAAACGATGAGAAAGCCAAATTAGGCCTACAAACTCCTTTCTAACAACCATACCAACATACCCAAGGTGTAATATGTTTACAGAAACATAAACTAATGTTTCTAACACGTTTCTAACCACCTAAACAACATAAACATTAAGATTACAACCTTTAATTTTTCACTATTTCTCTTATTTCCTCTTCTTTTAACATTCATAGCCAAATTCTTCACTGTGAATTCATTTTACAACTAAAACAGTTAGTTTCAATTACTTTGCTTTCGTCTCTTCATATATTTTCACAATCAATAAACAATTTACACTTATACTATGAATTGAGTACCAATTTTAATTCTAATTTAAGTTATATATATATATATATATATATATATATATATATATATATATATCCATACAAATTAACTCGTAATATGATTTCCTTCATAATTAAATACATTACATGAATCAATTTACTATAACTCATCTATAAACTTATGAAAATAATTTTATATCAACCAACTATCATATAAAAACTATATATAACAAATAATTAAACATTCATACAAATTTTTACACAGAACTTTTGAATAGAATAAAAACTAAAACTTTAAAAAGTACAAGGGTAGGATTATACCTTTGCTTTCTTGTTTAGGTTATCTAGAAGATGATAGCCATCCTTTGATTATCAAAATTCCTTCTCACAATTACTCTTTCAAAGTCTCTCTAGAATTCTCCATTTTCTCTCTTCTTTCTCTTCTTTTTCTTCTTCTGTGTTCTTCCTCCCTTCTCTAACTTACGTACTTAGAAAAAAATATTACGTATATAATATAATAGGTATAAATTATATAATATAATTATATATGTAACTGATATCAATTATATCTTTTTGAAAATCAAAAGCCCTAAGGCTTGTTTGGCTAAACCATTTTAAAACTTAATAACTTAAAATCCTTATGCCTTGTTTGGTAAAACCTATTTAAATTAAAGACTTAACATTCATTAAGCCTTGTTTGGAAAAATTGAATTAAACTCCTTTAATTTATTTTAATAACTCATTTATAACATAGTTTATTGTCACACTTTTATTACCAAATTAAATTAAAATATTATAATAATCCATTTAATCCTTATCAACTCTCTAACTTAATTATTAAATTAAATTAGAATATTATCTCATAATAATTAATTTCCTTAACTCATTAATTATTTATTTAACAAATAAATAATCAAATCAAATTAAATTAAACAAATATTTATTCTACAATAAACACATCAATTAAAATATTTATATAATTCGATAAATATTTAAAATTACAATTTAAAATTCTGGATTGCATCCTTCCCTCCTTACAAGGATTCTGTCCCCAAAATCGCAACTCAAACAATACATTCGTCACATTCTTCCCTCTTTACAAAGATTCTGTCCCCATAATCGAAGACATAGATTAAACAAATAACTCAGGGTAGTTCTTCATCATTTCATCTTCGAGTTTCCACGTAGCCTCTTCGACATTGTGGTTTCTCCATATCACCTTCACAGAAAGTATCACATTATTCCTGAGAACTTGTTCTTTCCTGTCGACTATCTGGATAGGAACCTCTTCGTAAGATAAATCTTTACTGAACTGTAACGGTTCATACTCGATCACATGTTTGTAATCAGGTTTATACAGTCGCAACACCGACAAATGAAAAACGTTGTGAACATGTTCTAATTTTGGAGGTAAAGCTACCACATAAGCCACTTTTCCCACTCTTCGCAGTATCTCAAATGGTCCGATAAACCTTGGGCTTAGCTTTCCTTTCTTACCAAAACGAATTTTCCCCTTCCAAGGAGAAACTTTTAAGAGCACGTAATTTCCTACGTTAATTTTTGTCTGTCTTGAGCAACTACCTATCTTGTTCTGATGAGTTTGACAATCTCAACAGTTTGTTGTACCAATTCTGGTCCTAATAGTTGACGTTCACCGACTTCATCCCAACACAGTGGAGTTCTGCACTTTCTGCCGTACAATGCTTCGTAGGGCGGCATACCGATGCTTGCGTGGTAACTGTTGTTGTAGGCAAATTCCACCAATGGTAAATGTTTATCCCAGCTCCCTTTGAAGTCCATGATGCATGCCCTAAGCATATCTTCCAATGTCTGGATTGTTCGTTCGCTTTGGCCATCTGTTTACGGATGATACGCCGCACTCATTCTCAACTGTGTTCCTATGCATTCTTGTAGTCTCTTCCAGAAGTTTGACGTGAATCGCGGATCTCTATCTGACACAATTGACATTGGCACTCCATGTCTCGAAAATAGGGGTGAGCATGGTGCGGTTTGGAGTCCAAAACGCACCCGAAAATGCTTAGGTATGGTTTAAAAAATTCAAAATCGCACACGAAACCGCTTGTTATTGGTGCGATGCGATTTTAAAGTGTGTGGTGTGGTTTTAGTTGGTGCGGTTTCGGTTCCAAAACCAATTCAAACAACAAAAAAGTCTAAGCCTTTAATAAAATTTAACATATAACTTACATCGAGCAATTAACTTATTGATAGAGTCGGCAATGATAGTTATATCAAGCATGCTTTAAAACTAAAACATACGCTATATAAAATAACGAAGACCATATATTCGATAACAAGCAAGAATGTTTATCTAGTTCCCCAAAAATTAAAAGTACATACTGGAGATAGAATGAAATTCTATGTTATATATTGCAGGGACTTATAGAATATAATCATAACTATACCTAATTTGAAAAATAATGTATTAGACTATTACTATTATAGCATTGACATTAACCAATGCATCAAGTGCTCGAGCCCATCAGCTATAAGCCTCTCTAATAACGCATCAAACAAAGTCGAAATTCCAAAACCCAATTGCTTAATTTTTGACTCTATAACCTCTAACATCTTCTTTCAATTGGTGAAAAAATGGCAATGCAAGACTGGGGTTTTCTCTGAGCGTGTTCAAGTGAAAAGTAACTTTAGAATTTACTAGAGATAATACATACACACACATGGTGCGGTTTCGGTTTTATGCGTGCGGTTTTGGCTAGTAACCAAACTGGAACCGTAAATTTGGTTATTTAACCCACCTAAAACCGCCACGTACGCCGGAACCGTTGGTGCAGTTTTAATTGGTGCGGTTCGTGCGATTTTTGGTGCGATTTCGGTTCTAATTTGGTTACTTGCTCAGCCCTACTCGAAAAGATCTCTTTAACGTACAACCTTGCCAACTGATCAAGATTGAATCTAATCTTTATTGGCAAAAAGTGTTCTGATTTTGTTAGTCTGTCCACTATCACCCAAATTGCATCGCATCCTCTCTGAGTAGTTGGAAGACCCACCACAAAATCCATTGTGATGATTTCCCACTTCCATTCCGGTATTTCCAACGGTTGAAGTAATCCTATTGGTCTTTGATGCTCGGCCTTGACTCTTTGACATGTCAAACATTTCGCAACACATTCTGCAACATCTCTTTTTATGTTTGGCCACCAAAAATGACGTCGTAAATCTTGATACATCTTCGTACTTCCCGGATGAATCGAGTATCTTGAATTATGAGCTTTGGTCAAGATTTCTTCTTTAATATCTAGTACTGCTGGAACTCAGATTCTTCCCTTGAATCTCAGTAACCCTTAGGTATCGATCTTGTATTTCACTTCACCACTCTCAACCGTTTTCTCTTTGATCTTTCCACATTTTTTATCTTGTAGTTGAGCATTCTTAACTTTGTCCACCAAAGTTGGACTAGCTTCTATCTGGAATATTCGTTCATCAGATTCTTTTGGAAATTTTATTTCTAACTCTAGCTTTGTCATTGCTGAAATAAGCTCCTCCTGAGTGGTTATCAACATCAACTTTTCCCGACCTTTCATGCTTAAAGCATTCGCAACCACATTCGCTTTGCCTGAATGATAAAAGATATCACAATTGCAATCTTTTATCAATTCCATCCATCTTCTTTGACGCATGTTCAGGTCCTTCTGAGTGAAAATATACTTCAGACTCTTATGGTCTGTATATATCTCACATTTCTCTCCATAGAGATAGTGTCTCCATATCTTCAGAGTAAATACTACTGCAGCCAACTCTAAATCATGAGTCAGATATCCTTTCTCATAGTCCTTTAGTTGTCTTGATGCATATGCAATAACTTTGTCGTTCTGCATAAGAACACTACCCAATCCTTTATGTGAGGCATTACTATACACCACAAAGTTTCCTGTATTATCTGGTAAAGATAACACAGGTGCCACACTTAACTTCTTCTTCAAATCTTGAAAACTTCCTTCACACTTCTCCGTCCAAACAAATTTTATAGCTTTCCTTGTCAAATTTGTTAACGGAGTGGCTATCTTGGAAAAATCTTGAATAAACCGTCTATAATAACCGGCCAGTCCCAAGAAACTCCTCACCTCCGAAGGTGTTCTAGGTTGTTCCCAATTGATTACGACTTCAACTTTTGATGGATCCACTGAGATTCCGTCTTTGTCAATCACATGACCCAAAAATTGTACACGATCTAGCCAGAATTCACACTTAGAGAATTTTGCGTATAACTTTTCTTTTCTTAGTGTCTCCAACGTCAAACGTAAATGTTCCATGTGTTCTTCTTGAGATTTGGAGTACACCAGAATGTCATCGATAAATACCACCACAAACTTGTCTAAGAATGGTTTAAATACCCTGTTCATCAAATCCATGAATGCAGCAGGGGCATTGGTCAAAGACATCACCAGAAACTCGTAATGTCCATACCGAGTTCTGAATGATGTTCTAGGTACATCCTCCTTCCTTACCTTCAATTGATGATACCCACTTCTCAAATCTATTTTTGAGAAGTATCTAGCACCCTTCAATTAATCAAATAAGTCATCTATTCTTGGCAACGGATATTTATTCTTAATAGTGACTTTGTTTAATTCCCTATAATCAATGCAAAGTCGAATTGACCCATCCTTCTTCTTTACGAATAATACCAGCGCTCCCCACGGTGATACGCTTGGTTGAATATATTTCTTTTCTAGAAATTCTTGCAGTTGTACTATCAGTTCCTTCATCTCTACTGGAGCCATTCTGTACGGGGCCTTCTATATCAGAGCTGTTCCTGGCGCTAAGTTGATCACGAACTTAATCTCTCTGTCAGGCGGAAGTCCTGACAAATCCTCCAGAAACACATCTACAAATTCCCTAACTACTGGTATCTCTTCCAGTTTCACCCCCTTTTTCTTTTGAGTATCAACTATGTAAGCTAGGTACCCTACACAGCCCTGACTCAACAACTTTTTGGCCTTCATAATCGTCAGACATCTCGATTGTCTAGGCAATTTGCTACCATAGAAAACTACATTTGATGGAGTCATAAGGTTTACACATTTCTTTTTGCAATCAATTATCGCTCCATAATTGAATAGCCAATCCATTCCCAATATTACATCAAACTCTCTAAGTTTAATCGGAATTAAATCTACCATCATGATATTTCCCTTAATATTCACCCTACAATTCTTGTATACGAACCTAACATGGATTACTTCTTTATTCGCAATTTCTATGTTTAAAGGGAAATTCAATTCTTGACTAGGCAATCCTAACCTCTTAGCAAATTCATCAGATATAAACGAGCATGTAGCACCCGAATCAAATAATACATAAGCATCTATATCATTGATTGGGATAATACCTGACACAACATCCTTTGATTGCACAACATCTTGCACATTCATGTTGAAGGTTCTGGCTGTAGGTTTGTTTGATGGCGTTGGTCCAGCAATGGTCCATGTACCTCCACTGCTACCTCCTTTGCTTCATGTTGTCTCCCCGGCTTTCTTCTTAGGGCACTCACGAGCAAAATGATCCTTTGACCCGCATGTGAAGCAAACGTTCCTCTTGGGTTGATTTCAATTTGGGGTGATGTGACCTTCATGGCCACAGTTAAGCATACATGTTTCCCCATTAAGCACATATCCTTGTGAAACTTCCCGCATGTAGCACATGCTTCGAACTTCTTATTCTGCTGGTTAGCCTGCTGATTTCCAGCACTCACATTTCCATTCCACTTTCTCTTTAGGTTATTGTTACCATTTCCACTACCACCACCACCATTCTTAACCTCCACTTCATTCTTCTTCTTTCTTTGTTCTTGATTAAACTTTGTTACCGCCTCGCCTCCACCTTCAGTGAGAATGACCTTCTCCATTACTATTGTAAATGTCTTCAACTAGAACAGGGAGACCTTACTGTACAACCAGGGTTTCAGTCCCTGCTCAAACCTCTTAGCCTTGCTCTCATCTGTGTTGACTTGATATGGCGCAAACTGTGACAACCCGAATTTTTATAAATTATTAAAATAAGAATTTAATAATTAAAATTCTTATTATGAGATGTTTGAGTTTGAGTAGGTATATATACGTGCTATACATTTTGAAATATGTGATCTGGTGTGAAGAGATATACATATTCATATATTGGGAAAGTGAGGTTTAATAGTTAAGTTAACTATTGAAGAAATTAAATGAATTTAGTAATTAATTTTAAATATTTATTGAATTAAATAAATATTTTAATTAATTTATTGAGATAAATAAATGGTTGATAAAATTGTGGTGAATTAATTTAGTAACTAAATTGATTAAGGTAAATTAAATTGAGTAATGATAATAATTAAATTAAATGAATTGTTTAATTTATTTGGAATTAAATAAATTAAATAAAGTGATGTTTCTAATTTATTAATTAAATTAGATATATAATTATTTATTAATTATAAGTATAATGATAATGATAATAAGATTATTATTATTATTATTATTATTATTATTATTATTATTATTATAAGTTATTTAAATTAACTAAACTAAAGTTATTTAAATTAATCAACTAAAGGTGTGACATGAAACTATATAATATAAGGTTATTAAAATAATCTAGTTGGGAGTTATTTTCTTAGCCAAACAAGGCCTTGTGGCCTTTGGCTTTTTCAACTGATGCAACCTTTTTGATTTTGTACCTGACGTTAGTAGGGGAGTGGGAGTCAGTTTATTTTTACGCTTCTTATTTCTCCCTAAGGCTAGACAATATAGAAATACAGAGAAGGTTTGGAGAGAAGAAGAAACATAGAGTTTAGAGAAGAGAGCTTGGAAGCAAGAGATAGTTCTTTGTGATTTTCAAGAGGAGGGAGGGGAAATTTCTAAACCCAATCATCATCATCTTTTTGCTAGCAAATAATAAAGGAAAAAGGTATAACCTACTCTAATGTTAACCCTTGTTTTTGAAATTTCTATTGATAATTATATTGAATTGATACATATATATGTATGAAGGGTTTATACTCTGTTAATAATCACATGTGAGTGTTGTTTGATGATAAAAATATATGTAAATTGGTTGTAGGAAGAAAAGTATAAAACATTGTTTATGTTTATAGGATATGACTTAGAAAGTACGAAATTCCATGATCAATACTTGCTATAATCTGTAAATTGATGTTGGATTATGTTAGTATGTGAAGAAACAAAAACAACGTAGTTGGAATCGTGTCAATTGATTAAGAAACGAAGTCGTGGCGATTGAATTCGCTAAATTATCAAAACATAAAAAATTGGTATGAACATGAGTTGTAAATTAATATTTGTCTTAGTTAATGTTTATGTTAATTGATGGGTATTTGGTATATTGTAGTTTTATGAGTTACAAACCTATAGAATCAAAAATGGACTGAATTCAATGAGTATAACTCATATTATGATGATTGGAAGGAGGTTTGGTCTGCAAAATTGCGAAGTAAGCGCGTAACAGGATGCGTCTCGCCTCCTGTGGTAGCATCTGCCGCCTCTAAGGCCAATTGGTAGCTTGCATTGCACCGAGCTTCGAAGGCCGAGTAGTCCGCCCTCGACTGCTACAATAAATTAGGTATAACTTTTTCATACGAACTCCGATTGAGGTGATTCACAATGATCCGGAACGAGGACGAGTAGACCTACAACTGTTCTTTAAGGTTTTCAATTTGAGGTCGTTAGGAAGGGTCAAAATGGTCATCTTTAGGACTGTTGTGTTTTCGGAGGTAATCGGAGGGCGTCGGGCATGCACGTATGCAAGTGTAGTGCTCTTGACGACAAAAGATGTTGTTCTAAGTTATAGAACATGAATATTATGAAGTATAATGATGCTTAACATTAATAAATGATATATTAGATAAGTTGAATACGCATACCAAGAACACACAAGAGAGACAAATTGGGCGTGTGACGAATAAACGTCGAAACGCCGTGATAAGTGATAATGAACGTAAAAAGTGTTTTAAGTCAAATGAAATGAATATTATAAGATATTGAATAGTGTTAATATAAAACAAATAATGATTCCTAGCAAGACTTAAACACTTGAATGAACTTCAAATATGAAATATAGTGAGCTATAATTCAAAAGTTAACACAATAAAATTGAACATTGTGTATTGATAATAGGAAGGGTTATGAGATGTAGAGTAAAGTTTACATTACAACTACTATGCGTTGCTATGTGACTAATAGTTAATGTGAATGATTATATAATTGTGTAGGGCACGTGAAGTGCAGATATCTGTAAGATGTTAAACTGTTATTGGTAAACAACGATCAAGGCAAGTCTTTCAGTTCCTATTTGGTATGTGAACTTGGTGATTAACTATTTTAAATCTTTATTGCAAAGAGCATGATGTGTTATATATATGTTGAATGTATGAAATGTTAAGTCAACTTATGACTACGTTGATTGAGTAAAGCATGTTGATTGAGTAAAGAACTCAATCTTTATATTTGTTATATGAACTGTAACATGTATGTTATGTTAGTCCAATGTTTATGAGATATATGTTGAGCATGCTATTATGTGCTATGTGATGCATGAAAACTATTTGATTTTGCTGGGCTGTCGAGCTCAACCTTGCAAATAACCATTTTTTTGGAGTTAAGATTGATCAAGGTAACACTATATGCTACTTGAATGACGTGGATCAGAAATAATACACGAAGATTAATATTTTAGCTAAAGTTGTTATTGTTTTATACCATGATTAAGATTCATGAGATGTACTAAATGTTTTATGATGTATAGTTTTATGTTGAGTTGTAAAGCTAATGTTAGAGTTATCTGATATGTAAAGGTTATCGGATTGAAATGTAAAATTTTATATAGTAACAGTGATAAAGTGAATCATAAAATAAGATTGATTCAAAGACATATAGATGATAAAGGTTTTGGTTCAGGGAATTAAAGTAAGAAGATATAAAAGTTTAAATTATTCCGCATTTTATAAAGTTTAGCATCGAATAATGATGTAAAATCAGAAGGTAGATGTGTTATTAACGACCAAAGTTGAGAATTAAATTGTATGAATTTTGGGGTTGTTACACAAACCTCGCCAATTCGTTAAATTTTGCGGCATACTCCGACACCGTTATTGATCTCTGCTTCAAATCTAAAAACTGCACCTCCATCTGATTCTTCGAACTCTCTAGGAAATAAGTCTCGAAGAATATTTCCTTAAACCTATCCCAAGTCATCACCCCTTTTCCTCCTCGAGTTTTATTGGCCTGCCACCAATAACTAGCCTCTGCTTTCAACATGAATGTTGCAAAAGCAGTCTTCTGATTCTCCCTTACTCTCGCAATATCGAACACTTTTTCTATCTCCATGATCCAAGTCTGTGCCTCAACTGGATTCATAGATCCACAGAATTCTGGTGGTCCAACCGCCTTGAAGTCCTTAAATGTCACAACTTGATTATGCGGTTGATTCTGCAGTGCACCCGTCAGTAACTTCACTAGCTGCTGAACTGGGTTAGCCTCAGCATTGTCGTTAGTGGTAGATCCCTCAGGGGTCCTCTATCGTGGTTGACTTCTTGGAGGTATTTTCTGTTAAAAATATTCTCATTAGATTATTACTCAATCTTCTAGGTATTATGTACTTAACTTGCACCCCATAAAAGAAATCATCACATAACACATAACATTTTGAATAAAATAATAACTTTTATTCATTCATAATCTTTTTGAAAACATAAGAACAATAACATCACTGCTATTTACATTACTTTCATGAACTACTAAAGTTTCAGGACAACATCAACATCATATCCCATCGATTACACATCACTATGGATTTACATATTATTTAACATTTTATTAATCTCATATCAGGTACATTCTCTATGATGTCCTACTAAGATGTTGTGTAGCCTTACGACGTTCTTCCTCCATAATTTGGAACATTGTTCGGCGATCTAATATGTACGGTGACAATGTCTCAAACTGAATTGGATAATACATTACTCGATCTTAAGCTCGATTAATCACGGTGCTAAATACGTTATTCATCTCTTCCATCTTGATCCTCTTTGTTTGTGCCTCTCTCTCTGCTATCCCGACTCGTTGATAAGCTTCCTCGTACGCGTCTTCGGCTCTTGCCCTCGTAGTAGATTCTTCCTTCTACTTGTTCTTCAGCTCTGCAATCTCCGCTATCATTTGTTCATTCTCTTCTTCAGTGTGGACCAGCTTCCCTTCGACATTATTCAGACGTTCCTCTCGATCTTGGATCTCGTCATCCTTCTGTGCCATCGAGGTCTGTTGTTCAGCTACTATCTCTTCCAACTCCTCGACGGTATCTTGAAGTTCCACATTGCGGTCGTATACTTCATCGTACATAAGAGCAACGATCGAGTTTAGTGGAATCTCTTCCTCCTCGTCCTCCTCATCCTCATTCAACTATGGCAGCTCAATGGGGTCCTCCTCGTCCGTCTCTATCTCATCATCCTCATCAGGTAAACCCTCATATTCAACCAATGTGACCAACAGAGATGACTCCTATAGAAGTAGTTGTTCCCAAACCACTTAAATGTCACGAGGCTCCTCCTCTCTAGGAATCTGAGGCCCTTCATCCCTAGCCTGACTGGATTATCCTACATTAGCCATCTTGACAACAAAATTTTTTAAGTTTTAATTACTAATCATTATTTTTCGACACTCACGAGTACATAAGTTGTAATCACATAAGCACATAAGTGTTTTATTACTTCTTCCTTAAAACTCGATAAGAGTTTATCACCACTATCTTTTCAAAGGTTACTTCCTAAGGCTTTTCCCCCACCTAAGGTTCATAACCTATAGTTTTGATACCAACTTGTGACACCCCCAAATCCGGGTACTTCATTCTCACAAGATTTGGTGTTCACTTGATAAAAACATTCATTTCTAACTACCCAAATATAATAAAATTGAACAATAAACCTTCCCATTAAAGGATTACATCAATAATTTTCAATAAAATCTCCCAGGTCATCTAACCTTTAAATACAAATATCAAATGCGGAAAATTAAATAACTTCATCATAATAAATAAAAACAAAGTCTGACAATATTAAAAATCAACATGTTTACAAGTCTTCAATACTTGTTCATCTTTCCTTTTCCCTTACTGGTGCTAGGTACACCGACCTTCTCAACTTTAGTTGTAATAGTTATATAAGCAAGAGTGAGCAAACAACACTCACTTGAAATGACAATGAACAAAACTTTATAATAACTGCCAACTAATAGGCTCAATAGAACTGAACAATATGCTCTATCAATGATAGTCAAAATTTGAAATATATATATGAGGGTCATAAGACCACGAACTATGTCCATAGTTATAAGTAATCGTTCAACTTAAACTTTAACAGTCATAAGACTATAGGAACTCCTCCTACTTAGGGGGGATCAGCCCTTCATACAATGTATTGTGCACAAACATTTCAATGCTATGCATAAATTATCCCCTGTAATAGGGTTGTTCATCTCAGCATTTAGAATACAAGTCTGCCCCAAAGTAAGTTTGATTTGGATATGTTTCAAGGTAATTTAGAATTCAACGAACATCAACTAAGGATTAGTTGAATAAAATACAATAACAATATGTTATGGAACAAGTCATAGATGAATACAAAATTTGTAGTTTAGGGTCATGCTTTAGAAATGAACTAAAAGCATAAACATTAAATAACGTAACATACCTTGCTTCGACAATATTAAGCTAAGGTATGAAGAATTGAATTATCAAGCATGCATAATAAATAGTGATTTGGAACGATAAACTTGCATGCGAGTAAACAAGTTAAAGTAAAAAACCTTCTCAAAGTAAGAGTTAGGTTAAATAGCTTTGCACAAATATACTTAAATTGTATAAATAGGATTTAGAATAACTTACTCAATAATAAATAAGATAGAGTAAAGAAAACTTACACAATGTAACAATAGATTTAGAAAACTTGCATACAACGAAACAAGTTAAAGATAAGAAAACTTGTTCAATATCAAGAGATAAGGTTTCGAGTTAGAAAACTTGCTCAACGAAAGTTTAGAGTTAGAAAACTTGCCTCGTGCGTAGGTTAAACAATCACTACTCGCGTTCACCATAAGTCCTACACATACCATATGTGTTAACAATACACATTAGTTACACTAATATGAGCTTCATGAGTTTCTTTCTCACTTTTAGTATAGCTCACTAAGTTTAAGTTTAAACAATATCACATCTTTGCATGAGCATCAAATTTTAGCTTTATTACAACTACTTAAGTGATCATGTCATATATACACATTAACAACTTGATTTAACATCCTATTACATGTCCAACATGTTATCATTCTCTTTAGATTAGGTTATACTAACACATAAAGGATAGCATTTGCATTCGTGCATCCCAACGCCCTCCGATGGCCTCCAAATGCATAACAGTTCTAAAGATAACCATTTTGACCCTTCATAATGACATCAAATTGACAAACCTAATGAATAAAAGTTATAGGTTTACTCGTCCTCGTTCCGGATCATCTTGAATCACATCAATCGAAGTTCGTATGAAAATGTATTCTCATTTTAGTAAAACATGTTCGGTCAGTTTTTTTTTCCAAAATTCGGCTAGACAGACTACCACCCCGTCGGGGCGGGGGTTTTTGATATAGGGCAGCCCGCCGGGGCTGGGGTCCCTTCTGTGTTTTCGCGACTTATGATCTAGAACAGTACAGAAAGCCAAATTAGGCCCACAAACTCCTTTCTAACAACCATACCAACCTACCTAAGGTGTAATATATTTACAGAAACATAAACTAATGTTTCTAACACGTTTCTAACCACCTAAAAAACATAAACATTAGGATTACACCCTTTAATTATTCACTATTTCTCTTATTTCCTATTCTTTTAACATTCATAGCGAAATTCTTCACTGTGAATTCATTTTAAAACCAAAACAGTTAGTTTCAATTACTTTGCTTTCGTCTCTTCATATATGTTCACAATTAATTAACAATTTACACTTATACTATGAAGTGAGTACAACTTTTAATTCTAATTTAAGTCATATTCATATATATCCATACAAATTAACTGTAATATGATTTCCTTCATTATTAAATACATTACATGAATCAATTTACTATAACTCATCTATAAACTTATCAAAACAATTTAATATCAACCAACTATCATATAAAAACTATATATAACAAATAATTAAACCTTCATATATATTTTTATAGAGAACTTTTGAATAAAATAAAAACTAAAACTTTGAAAAGTAGAAGGGTAGGATTATACCTTTGCTATCTTGTTTAGGTTATCTAGAAGATGATAGCCACCCTTTGATTATCAAAGCTCCTTCTCACAATTACTCTTTTAAAGTCTCTCTAGAATTCTCCCTTTTCTCTCTTCTTTCTCTTCTTTTTCTTCTTTTGTGTTCTTCCTCCCTTCTCTAACTTACGTACTTAGAAAAAAAATATAACGTATATAATATAATAAGTATAAATTATATAATATAATTATATATGTAACTGATATTAGTTATATCTTTTTGAAAATCAAAAGCCCTAAGGCTTGTTTGGCTAAACCATTTTAAAACTTAATAACTTAAAATCCTTATGCCTTGTTTGGTAAAACCTATTTAAATTAAAGACTTAACATTCATTAAGCCTTGTTTGGAAAAACTGAATTAAACTCCTTTAATTTATTTTAATAACTCATTTATAGAATAGTTTATTATCACACTTTTATTACCAAATTAAATTAAAAACATTATAATAATCCATTTTGATCCCTATCAACTCTCTAACTTAATTATTAAATTAAATTAGAATATTATCTCATAATAATTAATTTCCTTAACTCATTAATTATTTATTAAACAAATAAATAATCAAATCAAATCAAACAAATATTTATTCTACAATAAACACATCAATTAAAATATTTATATAATTCAATAAATATTTGAAATTACAATTTAAAGTTCTGGATTATTACAATATAATTGCACGCCAATAAGGATAAATCCTTATCAGAAAGCCCCCTATTTCCTGTGAGTGATCTGGTTGCTAGTATTGCGAGTCTATGATATCTGTAATATTATTACATTAATACAGTAATACGGAAAATAGATTTATAATAATAATGAGTACTAAATAATAATCTTGGAAGTGTAAAATGTGTTTAAAATAGTTCTAAAATGTGTTTAGAATAGTTATAAAATGTGTTTAGAATAATTTCAAAATTTGTTTAGAATAGTTATAAAATGCATTTAGAATAGTTCTAAAATGTATTTTGAATAGTGCTAAGTTATTTCTATAAATAAGGTGGGTAAGTAGAAGGATTTTTATATCTCTCTAAGTCATCCTTCCTTTCACTCTCTAAACCATTAGTGTAAGTGTCTCAAAGCGCTAAGGTTATTTTAAGTTTTGGTGTACCAAATTTTCAAGTTGATAAACTTCATAGAGAACAGTATCCAGTCACTTGCTAATTGAGGTAAATGATATTATTTTCATTTAATACTCGTAAAGGATATCACTTTTTCATATTCGTAAAAGATGTTATTTTCAATACTCATAAATGATATTATTTTCTTCCATACTCATAAGGGATATCATTTTTTTTTCATACTCTAATATTATGTAAGTGATATTATTTCATTTCATATTCTAAAATCTAAACTTACTATGGTAAATATCGTTTCTATAATTTCTGAAATGATTAAAAATTCCTTGAGTTTTGCGTTTCATCTAATATCATTTCACTGGAATATTTGTTAGAACTTTCTTATTAAATTTTAATCTTTTCATGTCGGGGTACTATTCATACCGGAGTACTATTCATCCGGGTATTATTCATGCCGTAGTACTATTCACAACGAAATTTAGTTTATTTTCCTTGTCCAAAATTGCTTTGAAATATGAATCTTAAATATCATTCTTGAATTTTACTCCACAATTGGTTATCATGTTGACAATTTGGATATTCTCTAACTTGAATAAATTAAATTACAAATTTCTAATATCTATCCTTGATTCATTGTTTATATCATTGTCATAATACTCAGACTTAAATTATGGTGGAAGTTATCTTTGGCATGTAGTGCAAAGATGAATTGTTGATTGGCATGACCATTTGCCTTACAACTTATTTTTTGGGCCCGTAATGCATAAACAGTATGATTGTTGGGTATCTTTAGCCTGTGTTGCAAGGATACGTGGTGAAAAGTTCTCTTTGGCCCGTAGTGCATAGATGGACAGGTGTTTTGTAACACCCCCATACCTATACTCCTGTGGTATCCGGTATGGTATTTACAGAGAATTAACATAATGCATTTAAATCTATACACCCATGGTATCTGATTCAAAATATTACATTAGATAGAGGGACTATCAGATATAATTCCTATAGATTCAAGATTCACAGTATCCCATAACAGATGGTAATTCCCAAGAGAAATATTACTGTGTTTGGATACCCTCACTTGAATATATGAATCGTGATACGTGACTAGAGTCTATCTATCAAAGAAATTGTATCAAGTAATAACATGAACAGTCCATATTACCAATACCCTCACCCAGATGTATAGTCTATGTTATGTGAATACATACTATCGTATCGATAGTAACTATCTATCTAAAATTCAGAGTATTAATAACAACATGAACAGTCCATGCTATTAACACCCTCACTTAGATAAATAGTTCCCAAGGATCTCCACTAGAATAGAAGACATCTTACTTTACATCTATATATGTAAAAAAACACGGTTGCGAAAATAAAAGATGTTATATATATCATAATATTATGATTTGATTACAAAATTCTCATAACGAGTTCTTATTACAAGGTATTCATACAGACAAGAATATAATCTAATCTATGTAGGGACGCTTCCCTTTATCTACTCCAGATGTTCCGGGATTACCATCTAATCGCAAAGGGAATAATTTGCAAGGGTGAGCTATGACATGCTCAAAGAAGTTGTATATTTATAACAATATAGGATTTGAAGAATTATAACAATTCAAATTTCGACTGATAGTTGTTACCATTTCTGGATTTCTAATTCCAACTAGTTCTGGAATTTTTATCATTTCTGTCAGTCACAAAGACTTAGAAATTTTGTTCAGATATGAGATAGGGGATCAGCCTATTCAACATCCTAGGAGTATGCATATCACCTACAGTGCTCATTTACACTTACAATTACTATCAATATATTCATTGACTACACTTTGCTCCCTTACGGGATACTCAACTTCAATATACGATTGCCTTACCAAAATAATTTGGCTTGACACAACAGTTTATGCTCAATAAACAATATCATATGAATAAATAATTCATTTCTTAGTCATGCTAGAACTATAGCAATAACTTTTTAATAATAGGTAATTCAACATAGGTGTATTATATCAACAGTATAGCAAGATAGAATCTTGTTCAAATGAATAAGCGAGGTTGATAAATTTTGCATAAGTAATAAATTGGGTATAGAAGACTTGCCTGAGCGTAGATCAGTCAAGTTATACTATTCGAACGCTATTAAGTACCTATGACGTTCAAGAATATAAATCTAACACGTTAGTATTGATAACAATACTCAAATAAAACATTTATTTAATACCGGGTTAGATTTAATAGGGTTTGACTTTTAATACCTTTGATAAATGAACTAAATTTTATTTATAAAATTTGGTTATATTTTTAAATAATTTAATTATCCTTATAATATATTTTAGAAGGTTTAAAGTATTTTTAAAATTTTTATTTATCCTTTAAATGATTTTTAAACCATTTATTTCTATTTATAAATAATTTATATTTGCTAAAATTTTAAAAAACATTATTTAATATTATTAAATAATTTATAATTATTTATTATGATTTTATTTCAATAATAATATTTTTACATAATTATTTAGTATTTAAAAGTAATTATTCTAATTACTTTATTAATAAGTTAATTATAAATAATATCTAAATAAAATAAAATAATTATTACATTTTGTAGAAATATCAAAAATAATTTATAATAATTTTAAAAGCTGTTTTTATTAATTATTTCTAATTTTTTATAATTTATTTCTAAAAATTAATTTACGTCGTCGTTAAAGCTCTACAAATGATGTAAAGTGTCATTGTAGTTGTTCTTGAGTTTTTCAGGCGTAATTGCTGTCGTGGTCGAGTGGCTAGTTTGACCATTAAATAACTTTCGGTTTTGGTAATGAGTTTGATCCGAAGTAAGTATTGATGTTGTAGTACTCATGTAATAAGACAAGATCAAGCAATAAGCGTGCTTTAATCTACATCTAACAAGAAATTATAAAGATTTAAAAGTTCTTTGTGGGAGTCGTTTCTTGGGTTTCGGGTAACCCGAGCGATTGGTCAAGGCCGTCCAAGCGATTTTGTGGCTTAAATAACTTTGATTGATTGTATTAGATGTATGTTTTGTTTGTTGTAACATGTAGTCTATATACCAGGGTACATATATATAACATTAACATGAACAAATCGTAATTCTAAGATCTCTATTTATGTCGGTCAAAGTACAGCTAACAACTGTTCTTCGTGTTCTTTAGTTTTCTGGAAAACCCAGAAAACTTGGTCATGCTCGGTCAACTACTTTTGACCAATAATTTCGGTAATCCTATGAGTTGTTTGTTCGATTGAAGATCATAGATATGTAGTATGTATACTAGAGTACTAATTTATAACAAAAACATAAATAATTAACAATCAGAAGATGATTAAGCGAATTGGTCGAAAGGTAGGTTCAATTTGTTCTTGAGCTTTCTGGGTAACCCAGAAAACCAGCTTCCGTGAACGGTCAACCCACTTTGACTGATTATATCTTGGAATCTATGGTTCATCTGAACCTGTTTTCTTTTTTAGATTAAAGACATACTTACAGGCTACAAATATCAATTGATTAACAGACCAAAACATAAACACATATGAATCAAAAAGCCCTGACATTCGGCTGTCAGACCATTTTTTTCAAAATTCCCAGATTTTATAAAATGCTTAATTAAGGCATCTAGATGTTATGAAAACGTGTTCTACCACTCTAGCATACTTTCTAACATCCTAATACAATATTCTAAACATCTAAACAATAAATATAACATAAGATCAAAGAGAAATTTATGAACTAGGGTTTGCACCTTTTCTTGAGAAATTTGTGATTCTAGCTTCTGATCTTGTTGCTGATAACACCTAGGCTTGATATGGTAGGTTTATAAATGTATCTAGGCTTTGAGAATTTGTAGGTTTGCTCAGCCCTAAGGTTCCTATTTATAGAATTTTCCAACTTGGCTTTTTGGTCATTTTTTTCACCTACTTGCCTCCATAAAGATCTGATCTGTGACTCTTTTGATGCTTGGGAGTTTGGAAGCATGTCATGTGATGTTTTGAAGCTTGTAATGGTGACTCCCAACCTACTTGTGAGCTAGTTGATTAAGTTAGTAGCTTAATTAGGCTTAAATATTCACTAATCTTGATTAGAGTTTTGTTTCTAATGATTAGAAATGTTAAGTAATGTTAATTAGTACCTAATAGAAGTTTACTAACCATGATTAAGTGTTAACATAAGCTAATTTGAGTTAGATTAGCTAATTAGGGTTTATTAGGGTTAGGTTTTTGCTAATTAGGGTTAGGGTTTTGCTAATTAGGGTTAGCTCACTAATCCTGACAAGCACGACAAAGCGTTTTGTTAGTGTAAGCACGAAAAAGCAACTTGTCAAAATAATTTTACCGAAAAGTCCGATTATGGAAAAAAATTGAAGCACGAGGTGTCAAGCACGACATTTTTCGGATAAAAATTTATTCGGTCAATTTCGTCAAACCATGTATATAATAACACGTAACATATTCAGAACAGAGAAATTTTATATAACGGGATTTATACATACGAGTCTTATTAGGGTTTTGGGTTTTTACATGTTTGACATGATCATGACCACTGGTGATAAAAATGAATATTTTACATTTTAACACTCAAAATGATTAGATCACTAAGCTTTGATACCAACTGTGATTACCAGTGGTCATGATTAAAGTGCTATCTAATCATTTTGAGTGTTAAAAAGTTAGATCAAAGGAAGAAAATGAAAACTATGTTCTAATGGTAGAAAACCCTAACTTTTCTTCACTTTGAACAACTACTATTTGAAATCTACATATTGTTTTTGCGATTCGTCAAATATGAGATATGTAAGTTAACATTTAAACCCAAGTGGTAGCACTCAAAAATGTTAATTTTACAAGCCACGGTGGCTGTTTTAGTCAAAAATAGTCCAATAAAAGAAAAATGGGTAAATAATGTTCTTGGCCAGTTCCTTGCAGGGGCAGTTTCATCATTTTTCTATAATTTAAAACTTCTGAAAAAATTTGGGATGTTAATATGATGAGTTATTTAGATCCAGTCCAAAGATGGCGATTTTTGGATGTGTAGGATGAAAGTTATGGATTTTACAAGAAATGACTATTTTAAAAGAATACCCAAATAACCTTTTATGTGTAACTCTAAAAATTGTAAAACCTTTACTAGGAGTAGATGTATATAACAGAAGCTCACCCTAAAAATTTTAGAATTTTGGGATAAAATTTTGATTTATGACAAATGTTGCAAGATCTGACTGTTTTGGACCATTTAAAAATAGTAAAAGAAATTGGAAAATTCTAGAAAAAAATATATGTTCATGAGGGGACCATAATATGATGTTTCCCAAAAAAGAAGAATTTTCAGAACCGTTTTGGTATTTTTTATGGATGTGTTTGAGTTATGAATAAATAAGAATAATAAGTTATGTGATGTTAAAAATGGTAAAAATGTGATTTTTATAACAAATGTCCCTTAATATGATGTAATCGGATTTTTGGAGGGTATTTTGGTCATTTTTGATAAAATATTATATTTATGCTATTTTATGATTATTAAATAAATGAATTAGTAAAGGGTAAATAATTAGAATAAATTTTTTATTAGTTTAATAAATAAGCAAAATATTATTAAGAGCTTAATAATACTCCCTCCTATTCAGATTAAATGACGTTTTAGGGAATTTAATTTTATTCTATATAAGTGTCATTTTGGAATCTCTATGCAATATTGCACTATTTTTTCCTAATTTATCCCTCTATTTAATATGCTTAGTAAATGCAATTCCATGAATGAGAAGAGACAATTGTGAAGAGAGAAATAATTAATTAGGGATACAAAAGATATTTTGTGTTATTTCTTAAAAAGTGTGCTTAACTCTAAAATGTCATTTAATATGAATAGGAGGGAGTATTAGATTAAGATATTATTAAGTAATTAATAATATTTAGATTAAAATATTATTAAATGATTAATAATATTAGATTAAAGTTAAATTAAAATATTATTAAATGATTAATAATATTAGATTAAAGTTAAGTTAAAATATTATTAAATGATTAATAATATTAGATAATAATTTAAAATATTATTAAATGATTAATAATATTAGATTAAAGTTAAATTAAGATATTATTAAATGATTAATAATATTAGATAATGATTTAAAATATTATTAAATAATTAATAATATTATATTAAAGTTAAATTAAAATATTATTAAATAATTAATAATATTATTAATTGATTAAAATATTATTAAATGTTAATAATATTAGAAAGTGAATACAATATTATTAAAAGATTAATAATATTAGACAAAAGTTTAAGACAATGATTATATGATAATAATATTATCAAGGGATGATAATATTCCTAATGAGTAAAGTATTATTGAATGTTTGATTACATGATTAAATGTTAGATAATTTATTATAAGAATAGTGGTGTTATGAGTAATAATATGTTATGCTAATTGAGAGATCAATATTATTAATTATATGTCTTTTAAAAGAAGTTAAATTAAATTGCATAGCAATAATCGACAATCGAGGCAAGTTCTCTAACTCAAACTTGAGTTATTATTTTTAAAACATGATAGTGGATAATTATTGTTGATTATTCACATACATAATGATTATTGTTAATCGTTCATAGTGCAATTGATTTTCTATTTTATTATTTGATTTATGAAATAAATTTAAAGTTCTTCTATTCATGAACTGCTTATGAGTCATGTCTCAGCTATTTGTTTCGGCTAGACTAATAATTGATGAATCGTTTTATTATTTGAACTATGTTATTATTGAAAGATCTATGCCATTTATTTTGGCTAGATCAATATTGATATTATATGTTGAAATCATAGCATTTCTTTGAAAGTAATCCAAACCACATTGTTGTGGTACAGACTCATGATGTAAGGCTGAAATGTACAACCTTTATAAAAAGGGCAACTGTGACGCCCCCAAATTCAGGTATCTTCCATCCCGACATATGGTGCTACACGGTACTACAGTTCACACATACATTCAATTGAAATGCCTCAAAAGAACGAATATATATATATATATATATATATATATATATATATATATATATATATATATATTCCAAAATAATACTACCATTCCCCAGGTTCTTTATAATCGTTACATTTGTTCTTGTCATATTATCAAATATTATCATTATAAACCTATACTATTACATAGGTATTCTACGGGTTTGCCTTAGCCTTCTCTTTTATCCTTGCCGGATCCTTCGGTCTGTTCGATCTTAGCTACATTCATATGGTTCAAGCAAGAGTGAGCATAATAAGCTCAGCAAGTACAACAATTTCATTTAAACAACATGCTTGAAACATAGGAATCGTATATCTTCAATAACTGAACAATAGTTACGAAGTACTATCGATAATTCAAAATAGCATTTCTTTTCCTTCAAAACATTTTACAATGACAATATTCAGTAAAACATCAATTCTGGTCCAAGACCATGAGCATTTCATAATTTCTTTGAAAAGCACAAACCGATACTAAGTTCGTAAGTTCGACATAGCTTACGAGCACTTCTAGGTGATCAGCCTATAGTACTCTATGTTGATCAACACTACATCCTTTAAACGTATTTACGTTTAAGTTTGTGGAAACCTCGCGTGCCCATCGAATAATCGATGAAAAATACATTTGTTTATTCATACTCAGGCTTACCTTGAATCCGTACCAAACAATTGGCGTAGGATAGCGTTATTAGTTTTATATTGAAAGACTTGTAAATAAATTAATAAACTCTTCAAGATTAGTCTAGCCGAGGTAAAACTGGCATCGACCCTTTCGTAAAACAATTCATGGATCTCATAACACGAATCACAGAAAACTTGGCTAAACCGAAGGTTAGGCAAGCATTAAGAAAAACTTGCCTTCAGCGTCTGCTACAGTAAAATTATTTTTCTTTTGAGTCTTTACGGTTTCTACAACACATAACCACATAACATACCACATTAGGTCATGAATTAACATGCATGGTTCCTAATGAATCTTACCCTTCTTCTCAATCTAATCATGTATTAGATTTGTTATTATTGGTTTCGGCTTGCCGCTATAATTTACATCATCCTTACCAACTTCTTTCTCTTCTATAACTTAACTGAAATTATTTCATTAATACAACTCGTTTCAAGTTAATTATCCTTTCTCACGGCATACTAACGTTCTTATATCATTAAACCGTTACTCGATCGTCATTGGTGGAATATCAACGTTGAATACCATTCACGGTTTAATTACTTACCCTTCACGGTCTTCGTTTAATTATTCTTAATCCATACTTAAACTCATACCATCATCACTATAAAAGTGATTTAAAGTTAGTCTTATCATGTACATTAAGTACACGTATATTCCACTATTCGTTCCTAATCAGTTGGATTTACAAAACCTAACTTGGTCAACCAACTTTCACTGCCGGTGCCGCGGTGCGACATCCCTTTACTATAGTGGCGTTGCGGCGTCACTCTTCAGTCCTCGGTCCTACTGTACATGGAACTACGGTGCGAGGATTATAACTGGAGTTAGCGCCATAGCCTACACAATCTCAAGTAAATCTGACTCCACAAAATCACTTATTCTGCATGATATGAGGCTCAGTGGTCCCAAAGTGAGGTTGCCTCGGCGAGGTCAACCAACTACAATGAGACATTTTTGCGAGGCTCGGGTTAGGCCCACATCACCTGCTGCTTATCCTCCTTATATGTCTAGTCAAGCAGCAAACCCTTCTCAACCCATGCCAGAAACTCTTCCAAACAGCATGCCGATGCAAATGCTGGTTCACACAAGATCTTACTTGCTTAAAATAATAGGCCGGTTCACACAAGAATGATTTTGAACATATATAATTACATACCTTCTCAGAATGATGAACGACAAATGGTTTTGACCCTCCACTGTGAATGACATTATTGCCTCGATTTTTCTTGTTTACTTCTGAACGATACTGGGAAAAAAATCATTGAACAAATAATAAAAATCTAATCTTTTAAAAAAAACTAAAAATAATAAGGATATAAAATAAATGATTAAAGTTAGAATAATCATACAATAAATTTTGGCGATGTCCAATAATCACACATTTTAGTCCACTTGGCAATATCAATGTTGTCTGGAGGATTTTTTCTAGCATCTTCGGTTGATTGAAAAGTTTTGAATACTTTGTAAAGCTTACACCTTTGCCCTCTATTCCTATCCTTCATTATTCCAAGTGAAACACGCTTCACATGTGGTTTAGAAAGGTCGATATCGAAGCGAGCCTAAAGAAAAAAATAATCCAACAAAATTAACTAGTTCATG
The DNA here is from genome assembly GCA_020205605.1 of Panax ginseng. Taxonomy (NCBI): domain Eukaryota; kingdom Viridiplantae; phylum Streptophyta; class Magnoliopsida; order Apiales; family Araliaceae; genus Panax; species Panax ginseng. The sequence continues at coordinate 112,507,681 of CM035145.1, forward strand.
AGACAAAAAATGGCAAAATTAGCCTATTAAAATCTAATCCATGAATTCAACTGTTACTCGCACCTTTTATCTAACAACTAATTTGACATAATTGACATAATGCAGACTCAACTATGAATAACAATATTTGACATAATTTAATATTATGCATCTTACTTTAACCCTTGACAATGATTCTTCAATTACTCCCTCTGTAATATCCTTGAACTTGGTATTCATTGGGAGGTGGTGGCGGACCATCAATCCTATCTCTGACGACAACTTAGCAGATTCTGTAAGATCTATGGGCCTTCCTTTACTAGGTAACACATTGATAGCCAACTTTTTCCCTTTTGACTTGGTGAGTTTCTCAAGACCAATACCGCGAGTAGGTCCGCGTATTTTCTTTACTGAAGATGAAGTTATTCAAAATATTAGATGTCAAAAAGTAAAAGGAACAACAAATTAACAAGAAAACAATAATTATGTATATCATATATATATATATACACACACGTGTATAACATATGATTACTAAATAGGTTTACCATCGGACATCGGTACACATTCTGTTGGTGGGGTAGAATTTTCACCAACTATAGTGTCATTAGTACGTTGCATCGAGGTAGAAATGGGATTACGCACTTCATTTTCATGACCATCATTGGCATTCGGTGAACGTGCAATCATTGAACGTAATTTGCTTGTTCAACCCACATGTTATGGTTGAGCAGATCGAGTTTGTGATCTTGTGATTGGGCTTCTTGGAGGACTTGATGTCAGCATAATTCTTCTTTTTACACGAGGACTTTTTGAATTCTTCTTTTACACGAGATTTGAAAGTTAAGTTTAGTTCAACTTCTTCATTATCCTCAAAGACCTCAACATTTTGTGAGGCTAAATATTTTCTTGTTTGAGCTGCTCCTTTCCTCTTAAATCTAGGGCCAGACATTTTCAAGTACCAATTATGAAAGATGAGTAAATTTTTGAAACTACATAATCAGATCAGTTATACGTATTAGTAAATAAGACATGTATAGTACTAGAAAGTAATACTTAAGTATGTCGTACATCTCAAAATCATAACTAGGTTTACTATGCATGCCTAAATTCACACATCCAAAAGAAGCTGGTTCATTTTTTCAAGTATATCAGCACTAAACAATGAAACCCAAATCAATTAGATAAAACTAGTGGAATATTCCACTACTTAATTTGCCTAACAACAACAATAGTTATGTCAAATCTAAAATGGAGTAGCTAAATGGAAATGTAAATCTCTTTTGCATTCAAGTACTATTAATACAGACGAGAGTAAAACCTATGTTTTACCTCCAAAAGCACATGAAGAGAAGTACATAAACTTAGTTCAGTAGACCAAAATCAAAACATAAACCATATCGATCCATAAATAATCCACGATATTTACTCCATATACAACACAATCACAAATAAACTGATTATAAAACCAAACAACAATATAAATCGAAGTGAATGAGAAGAAAGGATCTGACTTGCAAAAAAAACCTAGACAGTTGACGCCCGAGGAGAACTAGCGACTTATTTTGGGAATAAGTGAATGAGAAGAAATGATCATATATTAATTGGAGCGAAATATGCCTAGCCCTAAACAATTTTGGGAGCGAAATATGTATATCATGGCACTAAACCGATTAAGGGAGGGAAATATAATATATTGGAGCGAAAATTATAGAGGGATAAAGCATAATAATATTGTGTCTTAGATTAATTAATATTAGTGTCTCTAGACTAAATATAAATGAAAATTTAACACTTTTTTAAATGTTTGTAATATTAGAGATGAAAAATAATTTCTTTGACTTGTGATATACATGATATTTATTAAAAATACATAACAATATTGTTAATTTAATAGATAATAATTATTATTATTAGATAATTAGTACTCTAAACGCCCTATATTAAACGTCTTCATTTGATTTTGTTACGTGAAATTGACCATTTTTTAAATTAATTTTTTTAAAAAAAATAAAATATACGTCTATTGATTATGATCGTAATAAATTATAGAGAATTTACTACAATTGTCAAGATTCGGAATTTAAAATTTATGTATAAATATTTTTAATAAATAATTTTAAAAATTGACAATTTGACCATAAAAGTCAAATTATGGAGTTTATTAGGAGTATTATTTAGATGATTAGTTATTTAGTATTGGAATGTCTCGTATGAAATTAAGAGGTGGTAACGGTGATAATGGAACTTGTAATATACGTCTACTAATTTATAAAGAATATGTTTTGCATAAACAATAACATAGAATAATAATATATGTGATTTCATTCTTTATTTCCTCTTATCGATGTACCCACATACGCCGTTATTTAATATTTTTATAAATTTATCGTCATATATATATATAAAATTGTTAAGAAGTGTTAATAAGTTTTAATATTGATATAAATTTATCGCCATTCTTTATTTCTTCTTTAAAATGTACTCCCTAAATCTTAATAAGTGTTAATTTTGTAGTATTGTTGATGTAATATTAATAAAATTGTTATAATAAACTTAAAAATATTGTCATAAAAATTAAAATCATGTTATGAAACTTAAATATTTGTCAAATATAAGCGTGTGGTTAATTATATTAAAAAATTAAGACAATGAATTTGATTTACTTTATTTTTATTAATACTTATTGTACAAATATTTAAAAGACTACATATGTTCCAAAAATTTAAAATATTTTTTTAATAAATATTTTATACATTCCATTCCACTCCATGTATAGAATTAGGTTAAATTTCATGTAATTCAGTAAACAAAATATTAATTTCAACATTGATATATCATTTATATGACTGAATGATCTTAGATAGAAAATGTTTGTTTCACTTATCATATCACAGCTGCATATAGTTTTTGTATATTTTAAATGATTGGGGATCACATGAAATTTTTACGGTCAAAACTTTAGGATTATGTTTATTTGAAAAAACAATTATTGGGATTTGAATATTTATATTCAAATATATTACTTAGGACTATGTTCTCCTATGATATAAATTATAGTGAATATAAATTATATTATATATAAATGCATTAAATTTTTAACAATATTAAATTTAATTTTAACAACACTATTTACGTAACTTACAATATCGATTATGGACTATAATAATCCATAATTGAAATATCTTTCCACTACTTTAAAATTTAAAATTTCATACATTGACCATATCATAAAGAAATAGAAAAATACAAGATGATAGTGGCACTCTTATGTGGAATAGAGCACAAATGGAAAAAAAACATATGTTTTACACAAACAGTAAAGTTTGAGTTTATTCTTTAATTTATAATATACTACAATTCAAATTGTAATGTAATTAATATTTTAATACAAATTTTATTGTTAATAATATTTTTAAGTAATTTAAATTATTAATTGTATTAAATAGAATATTAACTTATAATAATTAAAAAATTAAAATATTGTTAATTGACAATAAACGAAATTATAATAATTATTACTTTTTTATGAACATACTATAAATGTTTATTTATATTACTTTTTTTATTCTACAAAAAAGTTATATTTGAGTTTTTTATAATTAATTTATAATATCCTAAAATATAAATTTATCTTTTAAGTTTTAAAATAATAATAATTTAAGTATAATATTTTTCCTATAATTTTTTTTAAAAATGTTATCAAACTCTGTTTTTCAAACAGAGTCCCCAACTTACCACATTTGTTTGGTGTTATACGGAATAAAGAGAGGCTAGGTTTCTTCTTTATTACCAAAAAACAAATATAGTAATTGGGTTTCCATCCTTCCATAGCCAAAACATGCATCCATCCCATCAAGTAGCTTCACTTGCACTCATGTCCTCCACCAGGAGCACATGTTCTTCTCTCTCCTCCATCCATAGCTTCGCTTGCACTCAAGTCGATTCCATCCGGGTTCTAGGTTATTTTTTCTTCAATTCTCTTTTAATTGGAAGAAATCAAATCTCAGTTTATTTATTTCTTAATTTCTGCACTTTGTTTATTCATTTGTGCTTAATCAAATCTGAAATTGGTTATATGTGATGATCAAATCTGAAATTAGTTATTTATTTTGGCCACAGAAAATGCGATTATGTTAGGGGATAGGATAATGAATTGTGTTTGTTAAAAGGGATTTTCTGTTTTGGCTCTTTTCTTCCTTTGATCAAGTAGGGCTATTACAAGTATGGAGACTGATACTAAAGTCTCAACACTACTCTCATTAGAGTTAAATAGAAGCTGGCATTCATTCAGTAAATGGGCAGCAGTTGGGCAACATCATATAGCTTATTCTTGGAATGGTATATTCACAGATATCTACTTGCTAAAATTGGGTAGTGCTAATAAAATTAATTCATACACTTAACTTCCCAATTGATTAAAACAATATTCTCAAGTCAAAAGTGCAGAATTTAAGTGTAAAATTTTAATTCAAGGAAACAATGCGCTAGTTGTTATATCACCAACACGAATAACTTGAGCCCCGAGCAATTTGACGAAAGGATTCCAATATCAATCTAATCGGTTTTAGTAGATAACCAAAACCCCCAATCATAGCCATGGTTTCGGTTGGACTAAAGATGTCCTCATTTACATTTTTTAAACCACAAGAACATATTGAGAATTGAATTGTAATACCTTTGGCACATCCACTTTGAACTTGTGAATCTGACCATCCACATGTTCTTTTCCTTTGTTGGGTTTATGTTTTTAAGGCCTTCACACAAACACTATTTGTTATTACTTGAACTGAGAAAGCTTTCTTAATAAATATTAGGGGTTTTTATTGTAAAGTTCAGAACTTTGTTATGCAAAGCCATACATGGGGAACTTCAGATGCAACATTCACATTAAAATCATGTTATAAATGTAATGCTCCTATAAGATAATTAACTGCATGTTTGTTGAATGTTAACAATTTATTTACAATATGCAAATATGAAAGGGGAACTGCAGATAATCACTCCAATGTCACAAAACCTTTAGTATTTTGATATTCCAAACAGTTTCTCTGGTGTTGGTCTTATACAAGTTCAGATTTTCTGGTTGTGTGTCTCAACTCTTAAGCATGTCGCAAACACATAATGAAATCTTATTAAGTTACCTCTTGCAAATTTGAAAGACACACGAGTGACAAATCAATCTTTTATGACCTTTTCTTTGACAATTGTTATTTAAACTGTAAGATTGACCCAAATGATTCCCTTTAAACTGTAAGAGTGACCCAAATGTATGACAATGTACTCGTTTAACTAAAAGTTTGATTCGATCTCTCAAAATATAAATGATTTACATATGACCACTGGTTATTATTTTATCTGATTTTTTGTGTATTGTGTTATTGTTTAAATCACTGGTTGAGTTGATGTAATTGAGTTGATGAATAAATTTTAGGTTGACATTAATTTCATGGATAAAAGTTGGACGCATCATGAGTGTATATCAGAGACTTATCGCAATGGGGTCAAAAGCTTCATTGAGCATGTACGTGCAACATTTGGCCCAACAGTTGACATTAGATGTCCTTGTATCAAGTGTATGAACCTATACACTAAAACCCAAGAAGAGGTGTCTTCACATTTGTGAATAAATGGGATAATGCCTTCTTATGATAAGTGGATTTACCACGATGAACCCATTCCACGTATACCTAATAAACATGGTCAAAATATTTTCTCTCAAAATGAGGAGTTTATGGACTATGATTTAGATGGTGATGAGGATGAAATTGAGACACTAATGGAAGATATTAATCGAGGAACCTTTGATGTTGGTGGGAATGAAGATACCTTCCAAAATCAAAATCATACCGGATTGGACAAAATTCTTAATTGTTAGACAAAGAGTTATATCCGGGATGCCAAAAGTACTCCATTTTGTCATTTGTTATAAAATTTTTGCATTTGAAGGTTTTCAACCATTGGACAAATAAGTCCATAGACATGCTACTTGAGTTGATTAAAGATGTTCTTGCTGATGGTACGAATTTTCCAAAATCATACTACGAGGCAAAGACAATGCTACATGAAATTGGCCTTGGATACCTTCCAATACACGCATACAAGTAAGTAAAATAGCATATAAAAAAGTCCTTAATTATAACACTCATTCATATATAGTTAATCTGTCTCATTTTTGTTGAAGGTATGATTGTTCCCTTTTTTGGCAAGAAAATAAGGATTTTGAAAGTGCCCGGTTCTTAGGGAATCAAGATGGAAAGTTAATGATGGAAGGGTAAAAAATCCCACACAAGATTTTGAGATACTTTCCTATAAAACCATGATTGCAAAGACTTTTTATGTCAAAAAAATTACAAAAGACATGCGGTGGCACAAGGAAAAACTTATTTGATAGAAGGTGAACCGAGGCATCCAGCAGATTACGTATATTGTGGATGGAGTTTGATAGAAAGTATGAATGGTTTTCCAATGATCCAATAAACATTCGTCTTGGCCTAGCCATGAATGGATTCAATCCATTTGGAAATATGAGTTGCTCATATAGCATGTGGCCGGTAATACTCACTCCTTATAATTTGCCCCCTTGGATGTGCATGAAGGAGCCATTTTTCATAATGTCACTTTTGATTCCCGGACCAAAAGTACCAGGTAATGAAATTGATGTTTATTTACGTCCTTTAATAGATGATCTTGTTGATTTATGGGAACAAGGAATTCAAACATATGACTCTTATACTAGGTGAAATTTCAACATGCATGCTTCTGTTTTATGGACAATTAACGATTTTCTTGCACTGGAAAATCTTTCTGGATGGAGTACGAAAAGGTACATGGCTTGTCCAACTTGCAATGTAGATACACGCTCGACTAGGTTGAGGAGTAAAATCTCTTATGGGGGGCATCGTGCATTTCTCGGTCCTAATCATAGGTATTTTTAATACGTAACTTATTTTAATTTCATCTTCACATTTTCACATAATTTACTTCCTATGGTTTATCTTGCTCTTGTAGGTGGAGAAAGAGTTTAGATTATTATGGAAAGGAGGAACTCCGTAGACCACCTAAGATCCTAGGTGGATCAGAAATTTTACATCATGTAGAAGCAATCAATTTTGGGGATTTTGGCAAGTAACCGAAGAATGTAAGTATGAATAGAGAAAGAAATCGAAAGAGGACATCAACTCCATTGAACTTTAATTGGATGAAGAAAAGTATTTTTTTTAAGCTACCATATTGGAAAGATTTGAAGGTCAGACATAAGCTCGATGTAATGCACATCGAGAAGAATATTTGTGATAACATACTTGGGACATTACTAAAGATTGAAGGTAAAAATAAGGACACTTACAAGGCTCGACAAGATTTAGAGGATATGAATATACGTAAAGAGTTGCACTTAAGACCACGGGGAGATAAGTTTGACAAGCCACAACCAGCCTTTTTTTTTCCAAAAAAGAGAGAGACAAATTCTTACCCTTTATACGATCTATCAAATTCCCAGACGAATATGCATCAAATATTGCTAGATGTGTTAATACAAGTGATAATAGCATGTTGGGATACAAGACGTATGACTGCCATGTTCTTTTACAACGATTAATCCCTACTGAAGTGTGAGGAAATCTTAATGACGATGTGGCAACAACATTAACTGAGTTGGGTGTATTCTTTAAAAATCTATGTAGTAGGACACTAAAAGTGGATGACTTAAGAAAAATGGAGAAGGATATTATAATTATTTTATGCAAGATTGAGAGGATTTATCCATCGGCCTTCATTGATATTTGTGTTCACTTGGCTGTTCATCTATCACAAGAAGCAATGTTTACAGGCCCTGTATGCTATTCATGGATGTATCTAATTGAAAGGTATGTAACTATATATTTCTGGTTATCTATGAACTTTATATTTGTGTCATACTTAATTTCGTAATTTTTTTTTAAGGTATCTATGCACGCTTAAAAAGTACGTAAGGAACAAAGCACATTAAGAAGGATCAATTGCTGAAGGGTATGTCGCAGATGAATGTTTGACTTTTTGTTCCTTGTACTTACCACGAAGTGAGAGTAATTTCAATAAAAAGGACCGTAATCCTGATGGAAAAGTTAGAAAATATGCTCTTTTTGTCTTTTCTCAAAATGTTAAACTATTAGGTGGTTTTCTTTTTGACTATGCTGATTCCAAGGAGATTCAAATGGCTCATTGGTATGTCTTGAATATTTGTGAAGACGTGCAACCTTATATTGAGTAAGTTATACATTTTATCATTAAATTATTCAAATAATTATTGCTTCATACTAGTTTTTGTACTAATATTATTCTTGTAAGGAATGTGAGGAGGAATTGAAACTAGCTTACCAAAACAACATCGAATTGGAAAAAAGATTTCCTTAGTGGTTTAAAAAGAAGGTAAAATAATATTTCTTCCCCTTTTAAAGTTATTTGTTGCTATTTGAAAATCAATGATTAATTTAAATTTTTTCCTCTAATAGATTCATCGTCTTTGGAATACCACATCAAATGTCATTAGTGATCAACTATTTGCATTATCATGTGGACCAAATTTAAGAGTATGGAAATATAAAGGATGCATTGTAAATGGAGTAAGGTTTCTTTTCAAAGATCGTGACAATCGTAGGCAAAGCCAAAATAGTGGAATAACATGTGAAGGAGAACACGATGGGAAAAGTGTTGACTTTTTTGGCTTATTAAATGATATTATCAAAATAGAGTATGGAAAAGGGTATAATGTGTTTATATTTTCTTGTGAGTGGTTTGATTTATCTAATCGTCGTATGGTATTAAGAAGGATACACACTTTATAAGTGTAAATGTAAGTAGCACATGGTATAGAAACGACCCATACATATTAGCTTCTCAAGCAAAACAAGTTTTTTTTGTTGATGATTTGAAATTAGGTGGCAACTGGAAAATTGTTCAAAGGTTTAACCACCGACACGTATTTGATGTTCCGGAGGATGAAATGGACGAGATTGAAGAATATACCACAATCAATATTGTTGTTAACCTTGATGATGACTCACCCGATATTGACATTGTTGTTCAAGATCGGGATATAGGGCCAATGAATAGAGATGATGTTGATCCAGAAACAATAAATAACATTGTCTTAAGACAAAGAACTCAAAAAATTAACATTGAACACAATATCTTATTGGATGGAGACATAGATGATGATGTCGATGAGGATGATTTTGAGGAGGATGAATTCGACGAGGGGTGTAGTGAGGATGATACACCTGTAGATTATCGTAGCGAAGAAGAACAAAGTATGGACGAGGAAGAGAAAGATGATCAGAACTAGAATAATAATAAGGTATGCCTTTCATCTTATCAAAGTTGAAACATTTGAATGATGCTTAATTATTTTTTTAGTCAAATTGAACAACTCTCTTATTGCTTTGATGATCTAAGGGAGTTTAAGAATGAATTCCTTAATTTTGATGTTTGCTTCTAAACTTATTTTAATTTAAGCAACTCTTTCGCTGTAATACACTTTTAGTGTGTTGTGAGTTGGGATATTAGCAATAACATTCGTTTGTGATTGAACATTCCCATATGGGATTCTCTTTAGTTTAGCTATGTGATTTAGTTTGTGTTCTGTGGTGCAGAACTCTTTTCAACATTTACAGATCAATTTCGGTTAAGCTCTTTTTGTTGATATAAGTTTTTCACTGGAGGTGAACAAGAGTTTCAAAAAGTGTTAAAACAGTCTTTTCCATAAAAGAAAAGGAAAAATTATGCATTGCTGGTGATATAATGGAAATCAATCCATTGGTTGAGCATCATTTATCAATTTTATTTTTAATACATCTGTGAAATTTCATTCAACTTGAAGGCAAGACTTGACTTTGTACAGTAGAGAAGATCTATTGAGAGACATATTTTCATCCCTTGATGAAGTTGGCATTCCTATATCTCATGTTATATTATATGTCTCATGACACTTGCAATTTGTTCTTGAAAATTAAGAACTTGCATTATCTTGCTATCATTGTTGTCTCGATTAAATATAGAAGTGATCTTCTCAAAAAGATTGTCGATAATCAACAAGTGTTCGCCGACACTCTCGTATACATTTCTTCATCAAATAGGAATGGCTTGATGGGTTCGGATGCTTTTAGAAGAACCTCAATTGGTATCTTTGGTTTTGGACTTGGCTCCAAAGGGGCAATCTTGCCATATTTTCTTGGATCACGAGCGATGAATTACGGAAGACAATATTGTGGTAAGATTATAATTTAAAAGTGGGTTTTACTCCTTTGACTACCAACAATTATGTCAATGTACAATTAAGGTATTATATACCTGATCAGCATGCAATTTTTTCACAAAGATTTTGAATATCTTGAAATTCTTCCTTTGCAACAGTTTATCTGATAAGCAAAGACGAAGCTGCAGCAGATTTTTTGGTACTATTTATTTGTTATATTTGCCACTCATTATGTGATATGATCATATTCTGATTATTGTTATTTTATGAATTGATTAAAGACATTACAAGGAGGTCCTTCTCGTAAGCTTCAGGTCAGTGAAAAGCAGCTGGAAAATAAAGCTACAGTTTTGTATATTTGTAAAGCCCCCAAATTCGGGTACTTGAAACCCGAACTCGGTGCTTCACGATACCATTTCTATGAGCGGAATAATACTAATAATAATAACAATAATATAAATGTCAAACTTAATTTACATAATTATTAGAGTTTAACTCCCAAGTACGTAACCTTTATTACATTCATTACATAGCATGATAGATAATATATATCCTTGTCTTAATAGCCTCCAACTATTACATAGAATACCACAAATCTTATTTGGTTAGCTTTCCTTTTCCTTTGTTTCTGCATGAGCTTTCTGGTTCTTCACACTTAGCTGAAAACATTTAAATTAAGCAAGGATGAGCATTTGAGTGCCCAGTAAGTAATAACAATTATATATATAAGCTGAAAGAATTTAAATGTTTTCTTTGTACTACCCTTCTACAACAAGTCAATAGTTGTGAAGTAATCTGAACCGATAATAATAACATAACAACTCTCTTTCAAATTTTTGAAACTACATATTGACTATAACTGGGGTTATGGTGACATGCTATGAACATTGTTTTCATTTTCGAAAAGGTTAAACAGAAATTCATCTGCAAACCGTCATAACTTACGGGCACGGGGGGTGATCAACCCGTTATGCCCTTCATTGATCAACACTACATGCAAGAACGAGGGTATCGTTCACTCTGTCCACTTTAGGTGCATAAAAAGTTTTTCCGGTAAGGGATGTTCATACTTGTCTGGGTTCCAAACCAAAGCAATTCAGTTGGATAATAATAAGGTTTTATCTGTTCAACAATAATCTATAATTCAACATATATATATGAGTAATTGACAAAGGTGTATCAACATGTGATTAAATACAATGATTATCCAAGTGGGGACACTTGTATAATCATTTATAGAAATTAACAAACAGAATATATATCTGAATTACCATATACTAACATGTTGATAATCAATGAGCATATATAATATAAGGTTAATAATATGTACAGTAATAATATAATTCATAAATATTCTTACTCATGTCCATTGCATAAAGAAAATGCAAAGGTAAGATATTTGCCTGATGCGCTGCTTACAGTTCGTAACTTAGTTCTATCTTTATATAACACCTATCAGTAATAAGATCATTTTACCGATTAGAATAACATATCTCAACATATAATACTGCTTATTGCAGTCAGCACATAACCTAATCACATTTTCACCTATGTTTAACAACCATTGAATCACAAATAAACACATATCTAATCAAATTATCTAAGTCCAGATCAATTTTTGAAATATGTCGGTGTACCCACAGCTTTATCGGGTAATTATCGAGTCTAAGACTCTGTCCTGTAACTTAGTATTAGTCATATTACTTTTAAATGACTTAATATAATTTTAAAATATTTATTACAATTTATCATGAATTTTCAAACATCGGAATCATTATTAAATGATTTAAATATTAAACAATTCTAGTATCATTAATATTTAATTAATATTAAACTATTAATGAAACTATTGCCAAAATATTAAAGTTATTTATAATAACTTAGAATATTTTTAAAGTATTATATTACCCTTAAATGATTTTTAAAACATTTAAAATCATTTTTAAATAATTATCAATAATATTAAAGTATTAATGTTTTATTTATCAAAATATTAAAAGTCATTTATTATAACTTAAAATATTTTTAATTCATTTATATCCTTTTAAATAATTTTTAAATTAATAAAACTATTTTTAAACTATTTATTTAATATAATTACTAAATAATTTAATATCATTAATATTAAATTATTAATGAAATTATCCTTTAAATATTAGAAGTTATATTTCATAACTTAAAATATCTTTAAACACTTTATTTTCATTTAAAATGATTATTATAATATTAAAATTATTTTTAAACTAAATTGTTTAATATAATTATTAAATAACTTTAATATCATTACTAATAATTAATTAATGAAATTTACCTTTAAATATTGAAAGTTATATTTTATAACTTAAAATATTTTTAATATACCTTATTATCATTTAAAATGATTTTTAATATAATAAAATCATTTTTAATTAATTTATTTAATTCATTTAGTAAATAACTTAATGATCATTAATATTAAATAATTAATGAAATTTACTTTAAAAAATTAAAAGTTATATTTTATAACTTTAAAATATTTCTAAATAACTTATTATCATTTACAATGATTTTTAATATAATAAAATCATTTTTAATTAATTTATTTAATGCATTTAATAAATTAATTAATTATCAATAATATTTAAATAAATACTAATATTTAAGAAAAATATTCCAAATTATTAATATTTAATTTTTTATAACTTAAAATTATTTTTAAAATTATTTTTGTAATTTTCAGAAATTAATTACTATCTTTAAATGATTTTTAGAAATTAATTTTAATTAAGTAAATACATTTAAAAGCCCTTTAGCGTGAAACCGTCGCCTTTAGGTGTTCTTGAGCCCTCAAGAACATTCATAGGCAATATACGAGATGCCTTGTTTGACCAAAAATCGTGCACTGTGTAATGTGTTTCTGGGCTAGATGTTGAGCAGATCGTGTAGTACTAGTGCAGGACTACAATATCCAACAACAAACATGATCATAAACTGCATAACCCAGGAGATCTGAGCCTTCAAAGGGACTGTCAGACATGTTCTTCATTTCTGGGTTACCCAGAAATGAAGAACAGATTGACTGTCTATTTTTGGGCTTCTATAACATGTGATTCTTGTACTGTTTATGTGAACTTATGCATGCAGTATGTAGACAACATGTAAGGCTAGAGATCCAGTATATAAAACCGATAAAACAACAACTAAATCAAAAGATACAAGCTGGTCAAACCTTGTCAGAGATCATGCTCATAAGTTTTCTGGGTTACCCAGAAAACTAAGTTCGTGATCTTCTGGCCCGATTTGACCTTCCACTGACTTCGATCTGATTGATATTTAAGCTATCTAAAAGCTTAATCTTGTAATCTATATACCATAGTACAAATCTATTACAACAACAACAACAAAACAACATCCAACAGCGAGATCAAGGCTCATTAATATCTTGTCAGATACTGAAAACTCATTTCTGGGTTACCCAGAAATCACTACAAAAATGGGGCTTCAATGAACAACCAATTTTCGTTGCTAAAGGTGCCAAATTTTGTTGCTAAAGGGTTTTTTGGCGACTTTTTTTGTTGTTGTCGTCTTTTCGTTCTTGTGAATGAAGCGTTGCTACTTGTTTCGCAACGAACATATTTTTTTCGTTGCCAAAACTAATACATTTTGCAATGAAATTTGGCTTTCGTACAGAGACATCGATCCTTTAGCAACAAAATATATTGTTGCAGAATAATTAAAATTTTGTTGCTAAAAACCCCATTTCGTTGCAAAAGCGTGCTAATTGGCAACGAAATGAACTCTTTTTTTTTTGTTTTGCAACGATTGCAATTGACACCATTTTGCAACGACATTTTTCGTTGCAGTAAATTATAAAAATTGTTGCCTAAGCTTGCTTTCGTTCTTTGAATGTAAACTTTTTAGCAACGATTTTCATTCTTGATTATATTATTTGGTAGCGACATTATCTTTGAATCAAAGAACGAAAATGTTTTTCTTCGCTTATTTTTCAATAGCAGCGAAAGTAAATCGATTAGCAAACGACATTATATGTTGTCGTTTCTTTTATATGTGCAACGAAAGTTGATATGATTTACAACGATAAAAATGTTGCCTTTTATTTTAGTATTAGCAACAATATCCTCTCCGTTGTTATTATGTTAATTTTTCGTTGCCAAATATTATACTTTTAATGCCATTAGCAACGAAAATTTATTACTAAATGTATAAAAAATTGTTGCTATATTAAATCTTGTTCAATGCTTTGATAACAAATTATACTGTTGCCAAATCAAAATTTGACATTCTTTTTGTGTACTTGGTTGGCTCAATGTCCCCATAACAAATAATGGCAAAAATACAAAAAACTAAAATATTATTAAATTAATAAAATCATCCATTACATAATAATTCATTATCTTTACAATTAACCATCTAAAGCTACCACAATTCTTCAATCAAAGTATATATCTACATATATAGAGAGAGTACACTTCATAATTCCGTCCCTTGTCTTCCGTAAACGTAGCATGGAAATTTGATATACCCAGTATTGTAAGGCAGATCGTAGAATCAGTCTTCCTGCACATATTTAAAAATAATAGCAAGTCAGAAAAATGAAGCAAATAAGTCACCAGAGGAATTTAGTGCCAAAATCAATACACAAAGACAACAATGTTGTGTTATTTTCTTACTAATCAAGGGATATGGAAGAAGGTAATACCCTTTTTATTAACTACAAAATTAATATCTAAATCAAATATCCTGAAGAAGACAAGCATGTGTTTCGTGAACCTCCTCCTGGTGGGTATACATTGACACACGGATCAAGATAATAATTGGTGCTCATAAATAATGCTACAAGTGAAGATTGTAGCATATAAGATTTATGTCTCCTCGTTGATTATTATCAGTTATTTCTTACTAAACCTTAAAGGTGGTGTTCATTAATATAATAATAATAATAAGAAGAAGAAATCGATTTACTAACCTGTACATGACCAAGTTGAGTTACTTGCAATCCTGAGCCAGGAATTGGAATTGGGCGACCTGCTGACAACAGGTGGAAAAACCACTCTTCAATAGGATTGTAGTTTAGTGGTCCGTAGATATAGACTGGTCTCAGAGAAGACCAGTTAACATTTCTTGATTGCAGCAAGGACTCTGTGTTAAGCTTTCCCTTGTGCCTGCTCTTTGGATCAACTGCATCACTTTATCCCCAAAAAGAAAAGAAGTTAAAGTAGACTAGTAAAAGCGAAAATAGTGATGTGAAAATGCATGGTAGGTATTACTGGACTGAAGTACAAGTTCTCTATAGAGTATAGTCCAGAATATTTTCAAGCAATGATGGTCTAACAGCTCCGCTCCCCTCCCAGGGATAAAAAACAGACATAACACTATGAACAAGTGGTGCGATAAACCAGGTTTGTCGGACTAGTTCCCAATTTGTAAAGCTAACCAGATTTTCAAATTTGCAAAACCTTATATCTATGGGGGGAAAACTTGGGAGTCTTATTCAGATCTTAAGTAGAGGAATTTGTTGATTTTTAGAAGAAAGATGAGATCGTATTAAAATTTGAAGGATGCACCGACTGCATATGAGAATCAAGACACTTAAATAATTAGCCTTGGTTAATTGTAAAGGCGAAACAAAACAGGGGGAAACCATAATATGTTACTTTGCGAGTACATAGTTAAACTTCAGCTTTATAGCAATGAATGTTGAAGCAAATGCTTTTCAAGAGTATATGTATGATGTACTGACCTCAAAATGTGGTAAGATATCAAATTTGAGGTAAACACCAGCTGAAGAGCAGTATATGTACCTGCGATTCAAAGAGAGCAAGAAAATCAATTCGATGAAGAGTGCTGAGTTCCAACTATTTGGAGTAATAACAGTATAACACAGTTACCACCTACTCCAATCCATCACCATCAATGACACTTTCTTTTTTATAGGTAAAAAAATCAATATAAGCGTCAAAGACGACAATCAATATTCTATGGAAGTTCAAGAATATTGAGACTGAAATACGTTCTGCTTCTACAGTCTTCAAATCAAGGATGAGATTCAGTCACCTATAATCGCAAATTTAGAACGAGATGAATATCCTCTGAATGTAATTTAAAATCACTACTACAAAACAGTAAATAGATAACACGGAAAAAATGTTGTGGTTTCAATCAGAAAAACGTCGTGGTTAAGGGTGTCATCTATTTGACACCCTTACACAACGTTTTTAAAACGTTGTAGTTAGACACATTATACAACGTTTTTTAAGAAAAAAAACGTTGTAGATTTGTTTTTCATAAATTAGTAGATACTTGAAAACGTTGTAGAAGGTATGATTCCACAACGTTTTCTGGCTAAAAATGTTGTAGTTTAATATATCAGACAATGTTTAGGCACATTTACACAACGTTTATAATGTGTCATCTATTTAGAAAGTGTCATTTATTTATACAAATATACAACATTTTTAAAATATTGTAGATAAAAAAAAAATTGTGGTTCACCTATATTACCAATGCACCTGCAATATGCTAATGCCATGATATATAGCTAAAATATCTAAATACTCATTTAAATTTAAAGCCAAAATGTATCAACCATTCAAAATACATCCCAATAATACCATTTGTTTACAGTTTCAAATTACTACATCCACAAAATATATACCAAACTA
Source organism: Panax ginseng (assembly GCA_020205605.1). Taxonomy (NCBI): domain Eukaryota; kingdom Viridiplantae; phylum Streptophyta; class Magnoliopsida; order Apiales; family Araliaceae; genus Panax; species Panax ginseng. Next base: position 112,524,556 of record CM035145.1, read on the forward strand.
TCCATATATACATCTCAAATTCACTTTTCAATATAAATTACTACTATATTGAATTGTGAATTTGATTACATCCACAAAATAAACCAAATTATACCAATATGTTACAGTTTGTGCTAGTACAGCTTCTGAACCCAAATTAAGAAACTTCTTTATTTTCCACAGAGTATCTATGAATCGTAGAGTGACAATTGTGTTTGCAGTGTCAAATGCCTGAGCAAAGCATTAAATCTTTGACTAGAATAGGCTCATATTTGCAAATGAGTAATATACCTTAAACGGATAATTGATTTTGAGGACATAATTCTCCCCAATAGGTATGTCAGGTCTCTCAAATGTGTATCTCCTCTGAAAATATACAAACAACACAATGAATGAGCAACCAAAAGTAGGAAAAAAGGAAAAATAGTTTAGCAAAGTTAATGTGTAATCATATATAAGTGGGCAAGAGCTGCACTTTCAACTAATCAGATAGATTAATGAGCAAACCTTTGGAAGTTCATACGTAATGTTGCACAGTTGTATTACATTTCAGTGCATCAAAATCAGCTATATCAATCTTTCTCGCATGAAAGCCCAATCAAACCGGCTCCCAAACTCTATAAGTTGGTGCTGCTAGCGCTAGAGCAGCTTTGGCCTTTACTGTTGTAACCATGTCTCCAAGTCCAATATAGTTGGATGGCCCCGTTGATAACTCTAAGTGAAAAGTGATCCCAAAAACATTACAAACATAATTGCTCAATTCTATGACATGTTTGACTACATATCCTTAATCTGGGATTCCCAGCAGAAGATATGAGTGACATTAAGATGAAACCTGAGGAAAGAGGAAAATGTTAAGATGATGTTAGAAGAAACTTCATTTCAACTAAGATTGTTCTCCCTGATGTATTAAATATTTTCCACACAAAAAGAGAAAAACAACATTGATACAAATCAATCTATAAAACAGACTACCTACTCTATATGTTTTAATACCAGAAATTGTTTCTGTATTATCTTTCATGTGAGATTAAAAATAATTTTCCAAAATGAATTGAAAAATGAATTTTAAAGATTCTGAAAATAATCTTAATTTATTTAACAGGTGCCATGCTAAAACTAGACACATTTTGCTCAAGTAACCGTTTTGCTATATCAGTCTTCAGTCCTGATACCATATCCTAAGAAAAGAGCCCAATAAAGGCAATTTGACTCTTCAACATCTCTCTCAAGCTTTGTAACTGTGTCATTCTAAAACATAGAACCATTTGGGATTGCATATATACATCTCTGCATATTCTTTACAACCACACAGCAATAATCATGCACACTTTCTCTAGAAACACAACTAATTAACGAATATAGGATGCATGTTCGAAAAGATACATGGATAATGATGTTGGCTAAGGATAAAGTTATAGTAGATCAATAAAAAAATAAAATACAGGAGTCATGAACAATGAGAAGGGAAAAGTTGCATCACACCTGAATTTTAACAACTCGTTGCCGGAGTATCAAAAATTCTTTTCTGCCTTTATAACTACGGAATTTATTTTGTATTCGCGTAGCAGCAGCGTGCACTGGCTCATCTTGATGTCCTGCTCTGTTTGTCTTGACAGCAAGAAGTGAAAGAGCATGCTCATCTGATATTCTATATTCACCATCACCATACTCTTTTAGCTGCTTCTTTTGGAATGACTGTACCCTGAAGACTTGATGAATGCGAGCAGCAACTTGAGTAGCATTACATACAGCAGCTTATGAATCCTTCAATGACAGTCCCTGTTGACAAGCTTCAATTTTTACTTGCAATGATAGTGTCATTGAATGATACAAAAATGTGGGCGACACCAAAAACACTCTCTCCTTCCCTAACCGCAGGGCCAAGTGTCACAGTCTCTTCCTTAGGCTCCCTAGTCTTTCTCTTCGACTATACGTCACCCACAAATCATACAAGATCAAACATTTATCAAATAATATGACTTATGAGAATAAGATCATAAACAGACGTATATCAAGTAACTTAATAGACGTATACTGAACAGCACATACATCATCAAGAAGCAATCCCGTGATAAAACGACGGTGTAGATGCTGATAGTCAAAATTGTATGTGAAAAGACTGAAGACTTCGGGACTGCATATGTCAATATTAGCAATCCTGCAACAACAAAAAAATGATAACAAGGATTTAATTATAAATATGAAATATTCAGGCAGAATAAAACTACGTATATCTTGGAGCTTCATTCAAGAAATAGATTTCAAAGAGCAAGACAAGTAGGAGAATAAAGGTATTCAATAGCAATAGCATCTTAGCAACAAAAGTCTTCACATTGTTATGCAGTAACAATGATTCTGCCAACCTAGAATCAAGCTAAGTAGACAAAATTCGTCGACTTCCACACACCACATCCATATAGATTCATATATTTTATGTATATTAAGAACATCTCTGTCTCATTTATATATATACAAACACACACACTCTTTGTATTTTGGAGACCTTAAACTGAATCTGTTCACGTAATATCTTCTTCTTCCTATAGCAAAGGCCTTCTCTCGCTCTTTGGTGTCCCAGTCAACCTGTCCTCACCCTACATCAGAGCAACTCCATCCCAAACAGTAGCACACATCTATCATCTATTATTGAGACCT